>PISX010024273.1:0-28201 GCA_004024625.1 Mellivora capensis
AAAAAAAATGTTTAATTTAAAAAAAAGAGAATTCTAAAAGTTAATGTCTTTGCGAGATGCAGAACCAGATTTTCAATGTTACCACTTTTTTATCTTTGTATCCCTGTTTTCCCCATAGGACCTGAAATAGAGTAAATTCAATAGATGTTATTGAAACAAATTGAGTTGACCATTTTAACTGATTTCTCTAAATATAAAATAGACTCTTCAAATTACCTTAATAATCCTTCCGAGGTGAGTCACAAATGACAATGCTCATTTGTAGCTTATTAATTGAATCTAATTATGACCATAAATATGATTTTAATTCTGGTCAATTTCTTTGATCTAATTTATAAATAGTCTGTGATGGGTATAATTTTAAATAATAAGGAAAAGTTACGGACTACCCAGGGCTCCCATAACAAAGTTTCACACCCTGGGTAGCTTGAACAGAATGTACATCTTGTACAGAAATGTACATCTTACAGTTCTGAAGGCTAGAAGTCTGAGACCTGCTACGTCAGGACCATGCTCATGCTAATCTTTCCTGCCCTTTCCAGCTTCTGGTGTTTCTCCCAGGTGCTTCTTGGCTTCATTCCAGTCCTGCCTCCATCAGAACATGGCTGTCTGTCCCCTGCATCTCGGTAGCCACGTGACATTCCCTCTTTTATAAGGACACTAGTCAAATTGTCTGCAGGCTCACTCCAGTGACCTCAGCTTAACTGGATGACATTTACAGTGACCCTATATTCAAATAAGCTCACAGGTCCCAGGGTTTAGGCTTTCCATACATCTTTTTTGGGGGACACAACTCAACACTAACTTATACTATAGTTTGCCATAACACACACTGTTTTCTAACAATGTCAGTCTAAGAATTTACCTAATAAATATGCTAAGTCCCTCTCCCCTTGGACCAAGGAGTGTCCTCTGTATCACTGTATCTCACCAGCCAGCACCAGAATACAAATCCCTAAAGCACTAACACATAAAGGAGAACAGAAATTATTGTTGTTGGTTCTAAACCCCTCATTTATGTCTAGATTATCCATCTAAATAGGGTGAGAGTCACCCCTATTATAGCCTTTACGACAGATTAGTGCAGTGAGTTACTTATTTCCTCTACCTTACTATAAGCTCTGGGTGTCTAGAAAGCAGGGAACATGCCATAGGCGTCATAGGACCCAAAGGTCCAAGATTCCTCTAACGCGGGGTCGAGGGACCCCTCTTACCCACAATTATTCATGTCGCGTACCTCACAAAGTAGTGAGTGCCCCCTAGTCTGATACATTTCAGCACAACATCTTTTCTAAATCATACCTTAATAATACTTAGTTTTCTCGGCTTTCTATAGTTAAAGGTCACTCGCCCTCTACACATTCTCTTTTATGAGCATAGGACATGACAGTACCTTTAGAGAACCAAATCAAAGAAAGACAGAACCTACCCACAAAAGCATGAATATAGAACACACGGTGGGTGTAAGGGAAGTAACACACTCCAAATTAGGTGCCATTTTTATTTCTATTTCAGACCTCCTTTGAACATTAGTAATCACTGTGAAAATTATTCAATATTTGCAGTTACCCTAGCAGGATAATTCTTTGGTAAAAATGTGGTGTTTTTAACCTTTTATCCAGAACTCAATTTGTGTTTGAAGCCATCTAAAATTGATTCAGGTCAGCCCCAGCATGAACAGAGTATGTAGGAACTTCTCTGCGTGAGCTGTTTTTTGTGTCCCCTAAGCATAATAGATAATTGCCTTCTCGAGGGAGAGGACCAGGGTCTTTTGTAACATGGAAAGCTGCAACATTAGCAAACTCGGGTATTCTAAAGTGAGTAAGGAAAGAGGTGCTCCTCGCCGGGATGATAAATGGGGCTGAAGACCTTCTGCTGACAGCATTTGGGAACAGACAACAGGGATGAGAACTACTGACATCAGAAATGGCTCCCAAGCAGAGGCACGGTCCCTTCTTGTTAAAGTCACGAGGAGAAACAAAAAGTCTTGGATGAGTGTAATCAAAGAAGAGACCACAAAAATGCATCTTCTCTTTCCTTTAAAACAATTAGTTATGAAATCAAGAGGAAAAAGGGCAAGAAATCTCCTCTCCTTTCTTTCTGAGGGAAGAATTCAATAAATCCCGTCCAATCAATGTTTCTCTGGGCTTCTCCACGTTGAGATCACCATAGTCACCGGGGAGGCTGTTCCCTGGGTTTGTGTTAGAAAGTTAGTTGTGGACATTTGTCACTTTGTTATGTCCTGTCCTTATTTCTATTATACTCAAAACAACAGTTTCCTTTTGAGAGAACTACAAAACCAAAAGGCTACCTTGTTTTAGAAACAGAACACTCAGAGGGGGGTTAAAAGAGAGAGAGAGAGGTTGCAAACATTCAGATGCCTTTGAGAACTGAATTCAAGGATGAGCCTGTTAAGCCTTTTTAATTAGAAAGAATACATAAAGATAGCAAAAACATTAAGCAAAAAAAAAAAAAAAAATCAGGGATAATGGAAAATACGAATACAGTCTCGTGTTCTCAAAGACCACAGTGTGAGTGGAGGTTACTGCTGACTTGCTCTTGTTTTGTTTTGAAATCTGGAAATCTGCCTGCAAACTTAAATGTGGATTTCTAACATAATTCTAATTCATTAATTTTAAAGTCTGATAAAAAAAGGCAGGCAAAAAAGAAAAAAAAAGAATGTGATCGCTTTGGATGTCACATTTATCTCTTCTTTTGTATTTCTCTCAATTTATTCAATTTCGGGGCATGATTAGAACTTGCTAAAACTGTATTTTCTCATATCAGCAGCCATAAGCCTTTGTGAAATTTCCAGCTTAGCTTTCTGCTTTTATGTTAAAAGCCAATGGTGGCCTTGCATTTCTTCACGGTCTCAACAAATGCGGCTGTCAGACTAGAGAGTTCAAATAAAGCAGACACGGAAAGAAACCTCAAACAGAACAACCAGACAGAGGGGAAACAAAATGACAGGCTGTCCCACTTCGTATGGAGGCACCTTTTGCTTCTTTTGAAGAGTATAAAGGGACAGAATCGTTGGAATTAGAGAGGGATAAAAAATAAAATAAAATAAAATAAAATAAAATAAAATAAAATAAAATACTATTTGTTGCTTCCCCACGGGTGGGGAAGAAACTACAATGGATTTAATAAAAAGTAGTGTGATTTATTTTTGTGAACGCCATCTTCCTTTACTTTAGAAGCTAATAAATATTAAGTCATCATGTGACGATGAAATCTCTAGAAGAAAGGTTCCACTTTCGACTCAGGAACTGAACACAGTTGTAAAAGAGACATACCATTTTCGAGTGTTAAACACCAAGGCAGAAGTCACATGCTTAACTCTGGCAGATTAGGGACACGGGAGCCCTCTGGAATAAATGACTGTCAGAGGAACTGAATAACGAGACAAAGTGAATTTCTTGGGGGGGGAGGCTATTATTTTTTCCATACTTACGATTTCTTGGTTGGCAGGAGGGGGACTCACAGTGACGGGCATGTAAATATCAAACAGTAAGACTACACCAATACCGAGTAGACAGAAACATGCATGTCCTTAGCCAAGCTTCAATGGATGATTATGATAACAGAGAGTGTCAGCCAAGGCCTCAGAATTATTTATTACTCCTAAACTGTAAAAGTAAAACGTGGCCGTTTTCGATCATTCCACTGTTCTTTAAGTGAGCATAAAATCCAGCGTCCCTCATTCTAATTAAACAGAACATGGTTTAAGGAGAGATGCTCTTTCCAGCCGCCAAGTGCCATTTTCTTACCCACTTGTCAGATTTACAGCGGTCCTCTTCTCTCATGCCCACAGCTGCCTGCCAAGAAGCACAGTTTCTCTAGGAGGTGATGCCACAAACAAGCCATCGAATCATTTATTCCACGCTTCACTTCTGAGAACTTTCTCTTTGATAAAAATTAGCCTGAGGTTATCGAGATAAGGGGTAATTCAATTTATTTTATTGGTTAGGAGAGGTCTAGGATTAGGCATTTGGAGGAGGGCAACTGCGATTTCTAGAACATGTGACAGTGGCAATATGGAGTCCAGTCAACAACTGTTTACAGCGACGCAGATGGTAAACAAAATGGACTAGCATATGGGATATTAAAAGAACACCTGAATCTGGAGGCGCCTACATTGAATTATGATGGCAGTGGTTAATATTTAGGAGTTCACTGGGCTGCTGCCCAAAATGTATTTTTTGATTACCATTAATTTGTTAAACATGCAGAGTAAACGTCAGGGAATACTTTCAAATGAGTCATTCGATTATCTGATGATATTTCATTCTTATTTTGACAACACCATTGGTCATCTGTGTAACTTTGGGCAAACAGTATCACTAAGCCTCTGTTTAATCATCTCTAGCATCGGTTAAAGCATTAGTGACCTTCCAGGATTATCGGGGTACTGTATGAAACAGTAAAGAGTGGGCATGAAAACTGTCATCAGTTCTTTGTTTGTTTTAAGATTTTATTTATTTATTTGACAGAGAGAGATGCACCGAGAGAGAGAACACAAGCAGGGTGGGTGGGAAAGGGAGAAGCAGGCTTCCGTCTGAGCAGGGAGCCTGATGTAGGGCTCAATCCCAGGACCCTGGGATCATGACCTGAGCTGAAGGCAGATGTTTAATGACTGAGCCACCCAGGCACCCCTTGCCACAGAACTTCTCCTGTAGCGAGGTACTGTCTTTTTGAAGGTCTTTCTAGGTGTAAGTGGGGTCCCCATTTATTTTCATATTCCTGATTATTAAAGGCATTTTATTATAAAATACTGCAACTGCCTAATAGAGGTATGACCTTATCTGGCAGCTGTCTAATCCAGGGTGCATCCTTCCTCACTAACGACCACTGCTTCCTACTTAAGGATTGCCAAGCATGCTCTTATCTCGATCTCCTTCGATCCTAATAACCACTGATACAGGGACACAGGTATTATGATTACCCTTTCCACAGCAGAGATGAGAAAACTGGAACTTGGCGACATTAAGTTACTTGCCCAAAGTCAGCCCGGTAGTTCATAGAATGAAAGACTCCTAAAATGTTAGCCTAATTATCGGGCCATGGGGTATCAAAATTAAATGCATGCAAAGGACAAGTGTGTAAGTAACATGCAATTGGTGCGAGACATCAGAAGGGAAGGTGTTGGCACTGTAACCCGTCTAGTCACACTGCCTTGTAGAAACACTGCGGGGCAACTTAAAATTGTTGAACACACAAAAACTTCTCTGGGGTTAATGTTATTGAAGGGTCTTGGATTTTGATCTCGAATTTCTCTGAGTCCAGGTAAGCTTTAGAGCACGGAGGAGGAATAGTGTATACAAGATTCCCAAACTAGCATTAGCTCTCCTGAGGCTATGCTAAGGACGGGACCTTCCTGCAGCACAGCCAGGAACCCAAATCAAACCTTCTCTCTGAAGGCTGACCTTCTTCCAAGGGGCCACACACAGTTCAAGGCAACAGATTTGGCCAAAGTTTCAAGACATTGTTTAGTAGTAAGTACCACGCTGTAGGCATTTCACGCCCCAACAAAAATCTATGTTCTTCCCATTTGGTCTTATTTCGAAGTTACAGGTAAGTGAAGGGTGGAGAGAACATGCTAGGGACCTATTTGCCGCTCTTCTGCCTCTCTATGGCTGACAAGCATCTGAGAGCACCACCCAATGCCCAACATTGCAATGAAGACTCTATTAGGAGCCGTTTAACATTTTCTAAATACTTGGATCAAGTCTTGGAGCCAACACTGGGGATAAGGGATAAGGAGATGAACATGGCACAGCTCCACATGCCAAGAACTTGAAAGCTTGGTGGAGTGGCTCACGTGTTTTTCTACCAAGTCCTTTACATAGGCATTGAATTAATCTTCATTAGGCTAAAATATTGGAAGATAAAAGGATCTATATTATAAGTTGGTTTGAACCAATAGTCTTTTCCTAAGTAACAATTCCTAAGTAACAATTGCTATTAGCCTGGAGAAACTATACTAGGGGATTCATCAAAAGCAACATGTTTTTGCTCATCAGTTTGCTTATTACAGTGATCCCTCCCCCAAAATGGCAAATGGAAATGGACCCAGTATATGGTGTATAGGGAGTTGTTTGCTGCTAAAACTGTAAATAAATCAAAACTGGGGCTACTAAAATGTGGGAGATCCAGCAGGATTAGTCTCTGAAAAGACAGGTGAATTAGTAGACAAATAATAGTGGATAACAGACGGAGTGTGAAGTGGCGGCCCTCTCTTACGCAGATCTATGGAAGAACCAGAGACTTGCCCTATTTCACGACACCTGCAGCCCTACAGAGTTTCAGAGTATACAAAACTTGCCCTTAATTATCTCATTTCCTTCTCACAGGTATCATTGTGGTAGGTAAGAGAGCATTATCACTTCCTATTTTACAGATTAGAAAATGGACAAGCAAAAAGATGGAGTGGCTGGCCTCTGACCACACATACACTGGGGCTGACACCTACAGTCCAGAACTTCCCACGTGAAAAGACCACCCCTCACAGTGATTCTGTCTATGGCATGTACTTTGAAGGAACAGTGTTGGAATTCAACAATGTGCCGTCAGGCATCTGTAATAAGCATGCATTTGTTTTTCTTAATTGCATATACGTATGGAGATAACAGTTTTCTATTTAATTCCAGGTCTGTCTTATTACCAAATGATCAGTTTAACACAACTTTTCAACTTTGCCTGATTCTGTGTTTCTACAATCATGGCTATTTCTATTTCCTATAGGCACATACTTCAAGAAAAGTAAGTATTAAGTAGTGGAATATTTATAGATAGGTCTGTTAAATGTAACACTACAGTTAACACCGTATTTACAAATAGGTCTGTGAGCTCTAAACTTTCAAACAGAGCTCATCTGAGTTTTAGAAACAGTTTTAGGGTCCACCTCAAAATAATTTCAAGTGTGAAATGCTTCCATCAAAGTGTCTTAATTCTACTATCAGAAACTAGTTATTTTGGATACCGTACGGTATTAGGAGAGTCCATTTACTGAAAAGCAAATACATTCAAAGCATATGATAGCAGTGGGAACCTAAAGAATGAACAAATACATCCCAGCCATATTGATTCCCACAGTCTACTAGACAATAAGATGTGCATTGTAGTTAAATGTGCTGTAATGACTGATACAATGAGGAGTGCACAAGGCATCAAGATAGAATAGAGAGAAGGAGTGAATCAAGGAAGGCTATTGTGTCGAATATATATGAGATAGGTCTTAAAGGATGAGTCAGGTGGGGAAGTGCTTTTCAGAGGGGGAGAACTGTAATTATCATGAAAGAGGAAAATAATAGTAATAATAAGAGCCAAATAGGTTCATTCTTTACTCCATACCATTCATTCAACAAATATTATTTGAGTCTCTTCCAGGGCCCAGGGCTTAAGCTGACTCTTTAAAAACACACATTAGTTTATTTTACACTTACAATAACTCTTGGAGCTAGGTATTAGCTCTATGGAAGGGTGGCAGAAATCTCCAAAAGTTAAGTCTCCAATGTCCTACACCAAGTGGTCAACAGAGCCAAGATTTGGCCCGAATCTACTGACTCAAGAGCATGGGACTGACACGCAGGATGACCACGAAGAGGGAAAGCAGGAAGATGAGTCTAAAAATATGGCTGGAATAACATTGGAAAGGAATCTGCCATATTTCAAAAACAACAAAAAACTAGCCATTTGCGCATTCTAAGCAGAATCAAAGTGGCAATGACAGTGACAATGGATTGTAGGCGAGGTGGTAAGGGTAAGGGGACAACTGAAATCCGCGAATAAAATTCTCAACTTTATTTGGAGCCCGCATAGTTTGCAGACTCTCTGCCAGGCTAGTCATTATGGGCAGAATGACAAACATGAGGATAAGCTGAATCATTTCCCATTAAGAAGCAAACTACAAAGCAAATGGCCTGCCATCGAAGCAGAAGTATTGATTGAACATTTAGTGCAAATGATGGACCACTAATTAATAACTGCAGCTGTCAGGAAGCAGTGACTGTTTGGTTTCCATATAGATTTCTACTCTTCACTTTCATTTGCTTTAATGTTCAAAGCTTTGTTTGATGTGAATTTAATGCTTCCTTTTCTCATTCTGTTAAATCTTTGAGTATTCTGTACAGTGTCCTTTCGCATATGTCTACCTTTATATGTTTTTTTTCCCCCTTCTGGCATATTTATGTTATATTTAGGGTCCGGAAAGCCTGAGATTTCTTACAAGTTGCAGTTATGAAAATCAAATGAAGTATTTCAGAGAGGCAAATGGATCTCAAGGTGAAGGTCACCCAGGGCATTTTAGCTCTGGCAACAACTTTGAAGGGAGGGACAGAGGTCAGCTTGAAGGAATCAATGTCAAGGGAATGTGTACATATTAAAAGAAAGGGAACTGAACCAGCAGAAAAAATAAAGGCATTTAAAAAAAAACATCGCAATAAGATCACCCAAAATATTATTATAATGCTGTGGTGAAGACTCTTAAATTAAATGACAGAAATGAGTAAAAAAAATGAAAGTCATATTCTAAAACCTGAGAATGGTATAACAACAAGAGGGAAAAACATATTTATAATCAAATTCAACCAAAATGTGCCTGGATGTTAGGTTATTATTTTATTGTCAATTGAAAAAGTTAAAAAAAAATCTATCAGAATTCTACTGTGGAGGGGTTGTTAAAAGATTAAAAAAAAATCCTGGTGAATAGATTGGAAGATTATCAAGTATTAATATTCTGTTAAGGGTGACTGGGTGGCTCAGTGGGTTAAGCCTCTGCCTTCAGCTCAGGTCATGATCCCAGGGTCCTGGGATCGAGCCCCACATCAGGTTCCCTGCTCAGTGGGGATCCTGCTTCCTCCCCTCTCTCTGCCTGCCTCTCTGCCTACATGTGATCTCTGTCTGTCAAATAAATAAAATCTTTTTTTAAAAAAATGATAAACTTGGGGCACCTGGGTGGCTCAGTGGGTTGGGGCCTCTGCCTTTGGCTCAGGTCATGATCCTAGGGTCCTGGGATCAAGTCCCACGTCGGGCTCTCTGCTCAGCGGGGAGCCTTCTTCCTTTCCTCTCTCTCTCTGCCTGCCTCTCTGCCTACTGGTGATCTCTGTCAAATAAATAAATAAAAATCTTTATAAAAATTTTTAAAAAATGATAAACTTGATATAAATCAGTCTGTCTCTCCAACTATTTTTACAACTTTAGGGTGGAAAAACCTTAATATTCTTCAAAGCCCAATTCAGCTATTCCCAAATTGTTATCTTTTTCCTCTCTTAATTTGGCATCATGCATTCGTATGTTTTCCAATTTGTGCATATATATGCATATACAGACATGTATACATACATGTAATTTTTTTATTAAAAATATTTATTTACTTGAGAGAGAGAACCCGAGTGGGGGTAGGAGAAGAGAGGGAGAAAGAGGGACAAGACAGACTGTGCTGAACGTGGAGCTCGATGGAATAAAGGTGTTCAACCTCAGGACGCTAAGATCATGACAGGAACCGAAACCAAGAGTCAGAAGCTTAACTAACTGAGCCACCCAGGCACCCCTACATATGTTTTTTATCTGTATAGAGAAATATGTATATATAGATATATATATATAGAGAGAGAGAAGTCTTCCTTAACTTACGATGGGGTTTTGTCCCCAAAAAACCCTCATTAATTGAAAATAGCCTAAGTTGAAAACACATTTAATACACCGAACATATTGGTTGTCCTAGCTTAGCCCAGCCTACCTTAAATGTGCTCAGAGCACTCACATTACTCCGCAGTTGCGCAAAATTACCAAACGCAAGCCTACTGTATAATAAGGTACTGAATATTTCACATCAATCTGCTATGTGACAATCAGAATGGTTACAAGCTTATGGGGGGGGTGACCCTCGCGATCACGTGGCTGACTGTGAGCTGCACCGCTGCATCACAAGAGTGGATCCTCCTGCATGTTGCTGGTCCAGGAAAAGATCCAGATTCCCATTTGGAAGTGTGCTTTCTACTGAACGTGTATTGTTTCACACCATCGGAAAGTCAGCAACGACTTACTGGGGTTCAATTTAGGATTTTTCGGCTATCACATTCCTTTCTGTCTCCTAGGACCAACTGGTGGTTGTTAATTTCCGTGTTTGTCTCCTGATCCTGCATCTGTTAGCTCCTAGTCTTGACCCAAATGGTTGTTCCCTCCCCCCGCCTGCTTTCATTCATCTCCTACCCCTCCAACTCTGCCCTCCTGTGTCAATCAGCCTTTTTGCCTTGGTATCTGGCTAGTTCCTTCCTGCCTTTGTGGATGGTCTCTGGGCACACTATACCTTTCAGGCCCTTGTGGCTTATCTCCTGGTCTTGTCAAGCTAATTCCTCTAAGCTTCCAATTAACTCTGGAAACATGGTGTCTCTGCTATAAAACACTGACCTTTTTTATTGCTCTAAAGCTTTGTACGCACAGCCAGCCTGTGTTTTCCCAAACTGCCAGATGTAAGCTCCCGGACTCTGAACAGAGCTTGAGTATTCAAAACCTGCTTTTCCATCTGGTCCCCTTTAGGTCCCAGGCTCCCCTTAAGATATACCACACACCCTTGGTTCTTTGGTCTGGCTTTCCTTAGCCTACCTTACTCTACCCATCCAATTTCTCTTCTTCATCGGTAGAGGCTGGGACCAAGGGTGAACTACAGAATTATCATGAATCAGACTTAGCTTTACACTGTGCTTCTGGAATTATCCTTTCTGTGTGTGTCTCTGTGCTATTTAGCTAAGTGGTGTTCTGGACCATACCATCCATAGTTTTGTTTCCCACTGAGCAAAAGACTAGTTATGCCTTGACATGACTGAGAACCTGCACTGGCCCATTTTCATGAGGAAGGTCCTCTAAGCCTCCTGGCCTGTATCTCTGAATCTGGATACAGACTTTTATCATTCTTATTGTTGATCATTGATCTCCCCTCCATTTTAGGTTTCTCACTTATTAACACTAGCAGTTGGGCATGGAGCTATATAGATCTACATCGGTTTTCATGATTAGGAACCACGGTGGTGAGTACACAGAAATGAGAATTTATAAACATGTCCTGGTTCTGCCACCTGCTAGTTCAGAACCTTTAGAAAGACCTCATGAACTCTGGGTCACATTTTCCTTGTCTTTTATGGAAAATGGAGTTGAAGTAGGCTTCCTCTCGAATACTGTGATTCTATAATATGAAAAAGAAGTATTTGATCCACATAACACAACCTTATATTTGTCTTTACGGATCAAATCACAATTTTTGTTACTTAGATAAATGATATTTAGAGTTGTGATTTACTTGATCTGCTCATACATAGAAAATAATCCCCTCCAAATCTCTTTAAAGATCATATTCAATTCCCATAGTGATTTGGAACCTTCATACTTCTGAAATTTAATTTATATTTTAAACATTCACAAATCAACCAAGGCATCTGAATTTAATAATCTTCCCCCCCGCCCCTAAACAGAGAGAACAGCGCACACAACAGCCATTACAATGTACAGTGAAATAATTTCTAGAACAGTGCTCTAATGTTTCAGGCTAAAAAGCTCATTTATATGTACTAACGAGTGTAATTATTTTTAAATTATTTTAAAATAGTTAACCTTTGGCAAAAGAGTTTCCCAAAAGGGAACAAAAACATGACACCAAAAAAATTTTTTAACCAGCGGTACCTTCTTAATTCTGCTGACGTGCATACCTACTAAATAATTTGTTCAGTACGTAATCATTGAAGACCTCCTCGGGGTGAGGCCGTGGTTACAATGCAGACAGCTACAGCAAGCAGCAGGAGGAGCCTAAAGCTTCAGAGTTCTGTGAGGGGAAGTACAGGTGTCAAAATTATATAATTTAAGGTAGAAAGTAATATATTTGTAAATAAGAAGACAGGCTATAAATGTTCTTTGTGTTTATTTCTTTGGTACTTTTATAGGGTTTTGTTTTTCCCACTTCTTTTACTCAACTGCCGCTTCTCAGGCCTCAGGTGTGAATACCGTAGCTTTATTTTTGGCTTATAAGCCCATCACTCATGGAACAGATACGAACAGGTGCCATAAATCATAGTTGCTGATGCGTACATAATCAAAAATGTCGCTTTGTGTTACCTGTTCCGTGCATGAAATGGCAAGAAAAGGGCCAGACCTACCCTTCCTACTTCTCTACCAATTACCAAGAATCAAGTGGTACTCCGTGGCTGAGCCCAAACAATTAACCTTTGAAAGATTAAGAACGCACATTCTTATTTTGATTACGAAATAGATGTGTGCACGTAAAATTTTCTTTACACAGAATTTCCATTAATTGAACACAGCACTGACAACAGACTTAAAATAAGAAATAGGAATCAGATAAAGTAAAACCTGACCATTTCAAAGCTTATTTTGAACTAAAGGTTCAAGGAGCAGGGGCCCTTCCTAACACATGGAGATGGCATCAGGGAATCACAATGGTTGAACAGGATCCTGAGAATGAAAACAGCTGCTCTTTCGAGAATCAGGAATGAGGAGCCACGGCAGGTGTGCAAGGTGGTCAGAAACAGAAGAGGAAGTTTGTACTGATATTCTGGTAATTATAAACCTCCCCCTAAAGAATCCAGTGGCTTTTGGTCCTGGACTCTAAAAATGAGTCCTTCTGATGGGGAGACATTAATGGCCACTGAGAAAAGTTAAAAATATGTCACCCCTGCTCCCACTGATCATACAGAACAATTACTGAATTCTCATATAGAGTCAGAATTGCCAATTTTACAAGCCTGGCTGACTTTCACTGCAAAAATACCTTTTGCTAGACTACCCCAGAACTTCATCGTTGGATTTTTGCAATCTGTACTTCAAGACAATAAGATTCCAATCCATTTTAAATCTCAGATATCCAGAATTTGGACATTCCATGGCCTCTTGAATTATTCAGGATAAATTCTTTATTTATTAGCATGAAAACGAATAGTCTGAAAGATTATGACCCTGATTCTCTCTCCATCCTCAACCTGCATCACCGTGCCCCTTACCTATTCTGCTTCAGCCATCTGAACTTTCCTCATTCCTCCCCTACATTAGGCTCTTTCAAGGATCCAGGACTTCCCTTCTTCTGGAATTGATTTTCCATAACACTTCATCTAGATAAATCACACTCTTTCTTCAGATTTCAAAACTTTCGCAAATAGCCCTTTCCTGGCCACCCAGGCTAAGAGGTCTTCCACGGACCTCATTCTTTCCTTCTTAGCACTTACTTATCACAATGAGTAATTTATGTTGATTTACTTGCATAGCACTTTCCTTTTCCACTCGGCTATAAACCTGGTGGGGGCAGGAGCCATGACTGTTCAGTTCTGCAACGTACCACCGGCACCCACCGAGTATAGGAGACATAATGATACAATGCAAATGTTGCTTCATCTCCACCCCCTACCATGGTGGTTCTCAGCCTGCATGGCTCTGCCCTTCCTGAACATTTGACAGTGTCTAGAGATCTGGTAGGGATATTACTGGCATCCAGAGGCTAGGGATGTTGCTTTTCCCTCTACGAGGCACAAGATAGTCACTGTGACAAAGAGTTATCCGGTCCCAAAGGTCAATGGTGTTCCTCTGCCCAACTCAAACGAATATACTGAGACAGAGGTCAGTATCTGCTCAACATGTTTTTTTAGACAAAAGCTGTTACTGAGGCATTACCAAAAGGGAAATGTTTGAGCATCTTAAAATTATGAAATAATCCACGGGATAAAGGTCTCTGCCAAATAAATAGTGCAGCAGCAAGGTCCCATCTCTCAGCTGGGAGAACCACACCTGACCCTTCTATAGAAAATTTCAGTGTTTTATATGCCCCAAAAGTTTTACAGATCTGACCACCCAGGTACAAAGAAGTACACTTTAAAGAGAAGTGGTGAGGAAAGAAGCTTTTGTCCTTTGTCTTCTCTAAGAGTCCATAAATACATTTGGGTTTTGCTTACCTTGTAGATATATGGTCAACAGAAGATACTGAGCTAGAGTTCAGGAATATTTCTATCCAATACCCAAATACTGAACCAGCCTAAACTGTCACGTTGTCTGTTACTAAAAGTTCACTGACTGCCCTTGATTGTTTCTAACCCGACCTGACATATGTAGAACATGGGGAATATTTGATATTAATTAATCTTATGTTACTGTAGTGTCCCCTAACTTATTGGGCCGACATAGGATCCAGATTATGTCTACATATATGCTATATGTAAGAATCTGATAGAACCATGGGGTAGGATTTTTCAATTAACTGTATTCTGAGCTTGAACAAGTCATTTGGTTTATCTCTTTATGAGCTTCTTCATCTGTCGAATGATGTTTTCTAAGATCCCCTCTAACTTCACAGTTTTTTTTTTTTTTCTTGAGGATTTTATTTATTTGACAGAGAGAGACACAGCAAGGGAGAAAACACAAGCAGGGGGAGTGGGAAAGCGAGAAAGAGGCATCCTGCGGAGCAGGCAGCCCAATGCAGGGCTCGATCCCAGGACCCTGGCATCATGACCTAAGCCAAAGGCAGATGCTTAACGAGTGAGCCTTAACTTAGTTGTTAAGCCTTAATGACTTAAGTCGTGCCTTAACTTAGTGCTTAACTTCACTATTCTATATAATAAATGAGTGTCTGCACTTAGCAGATTTGGGTTCCAGATTATATTACCTAAAATTTATTTTTATTCCCCTCCCCATACATTGCTTCTATAATAGAATATATTTCTGGGGCTGGGCAGTAAGGCTAAGCTTTTAATGCATGTGGCATACACTGGAGATTGGTGGCATAATTAAGCAATTTTTACAGTGAGTGGAAATGACATACTTTAAAACTGACCATGTGTGTCAATGCAAAAACATCCTTTCTCCATGCCTGGAGTGTATAAAACGGTTTTACCACTTGATATTATGTTTCCTTCTCTTCGGAGCTCAACTTTTTGTACTAATTAATTTATTCCAAGGCAATTTGAAAATATGATTAACCCAACAATCAAAATTGAATAGACTTATGACCTACAGAAGTCTCTCATATAAAATATTTGAAGATGAAATGACAGAGCATGCTGATGGAGAGAGTTTATCAGTGAAGCAGATAAAGAAGAGAGACAGAAAGACAAAAGAAATTCAGAAACAGAGTAAATGTAAGAAAAAACTAATAGAGATGAGTTTGGAAACTAAAGAAGATAACAAATATTCACCTTGTTGAAACTTCAGGACGATAGTTATTATTTCTGAAAATATTATGCATGCTTTGATTTCTGCCTTCTTTATAGACATGACCAAGTAAGTCGTCACGCCATGAGGCAATTATGCTTGACCAACCCTCCTGGAGCCTCTTCTGGAGAAATGGCTGTTCCTGCTACTCCACTGTGTTGACCTCACATGGCTCATTTCAGGATGTTGATTTGTCAGTAGAATTAAAAATAAGGCTGTTATTGAAGCTCCTATTAATTGACTAAATGTTAGTGCACAATAGGTCCAGAATATCTTACAAGCATAGATCTGTTATTCTTGCTTCTTCCCCTATAACTACAATGAGTTCAAAATTTATTGGAAGGATAACTTGCTTTGTGGGGGTGGGGGGACACCTGTCTTTAAAGATCCCTTCAAGATTTCTTTCTTTTTTTTTTTAAGGTTTTATTTATTTATTTGACATAGAGAGAGAGAGGGAATGCAAGCAGGGTGAGCGTGAGAGGGAGAAGCAGGCTCCCCGCTGAGCAGGAAGCTCAGTGCGGGGCTCGATCCCAGGACCCTGGGATCCCAAACCGAACCAAAGGCAGACACTTAATGACTGAGCCATCCAGGCACCCCAAGCGCCCAAGATTTGTTTCAGATAAAAACAGAAACTGTCAATATGCATGTAAGACCAATGACAGAGCTTTCCTGAGATATGTTAGCAATGTTGTCAGTGCATGTATTATTTGGATGGAAGTAAATTCATCTTAACTTTGCATTTTTCACTACTGTATATATTTGATACTTAGCAGGTTAAAGATTGTTAAAAAAAAGTGTCTGAACACTGAAAGGGAAGCCACACAAAATTACTTTTGATAAGAAAATTGTACAAGTGTACCAATTCTACCACTATTAATGATAAGAAATGGGAGATTCTGGGTAAATGGGTCTCAGGTTGAAAAATGTGAGCCTGTGTTGTCCAAAAAAGTACCTCAGGCACACCTGATAATTTTCACTTAAGTTTAAGATAATTAAAAAATAAATGAGATTTTAAAATCTGGCCTTCAGTCACATTAGCCATATTTCTAGGGCTCAATAGCCACATGTGCCAGGGGCAACTATATTAGGGCAGATATAGAAAATATCCACCATCACAGGAGCTCTATTGGACAGCTTTGATTTAGAGTATATAAAAATCTTTCTCAGTAGAACTCTTTCTAACTGATATTCCAATTCTCTGCTCTTTTAGTAGAGTAAGAATAATTGACTTTTCCTGATTTATGTTTATCTACTTTTATTCAGAGCTTTAGAAGTAGTTAAGTACATAGATGTAGGATTAAGTGTGTTCTAGGTGTAATAGCCTAAGACTTACTTTCACGAAAAATTATACAATATAATTAGAGGGCGCCTGGGTGGCTCAGTGGGTTAAAGCCTCTGCCTTCCGCTCAGGTCGTGATCCCAGGGTCCTGGGATCGAGCCCCGCATCGGGCTCTCTGCTCTGCGGGGAGCCTGCTTCCTCCTCTCTCTCTGCCTGCCTCTCTTGCCTACTTGTAATCTCTGTCTGTCAAATAAATAAATAAAATCTTAAAAAAAAAAGAATTTTTTGTTGTTTATTTCACAATAAAAAGAAAAATGTTGCCTTTACATGTTTTCAAAGAATGTACAATGCAGCTACATGCCTTCGAAATTAAGTATATAATGGAAAGCAAATCTTCAAAATGATTATTTCATTCTCTAACAAAATTCATCCCTCTCCCTCCTTCTTTTTATAACTGTCTTTTGTTTTGACAAGCAATTCAACTCAAATTTTGCTTCTTTTCATCAGTGTCCAGGTGGATCATAAACATATTTTGGATTCTGTCCACTGAAATTCTTTGCATTGCCTGTTACTGAGAATGAAAGAGACATCTTTCCTGTGCCTAAGACTTCACAGAAAGAATACTGTGGGGATGGGTTACTCCCAAATCTAGAAATCTCTTAAATCAGAATATATTTACAGGTATGATACCGAAGTATATAGCATACTTTAATCCTACTTCAGAAACAATTATACATATATATATACGTGCATACACACACACACACACACAAACACACACTCATATATGCAATATCTTTTAAAATCACATTTAATGGTACCATTTGTAACCAAGTGACTACAGGAATGAAATTCTTTATTATAGCTCCTCTGTAAAAGATTAAAGTCTAAGTAGCACCACTACCTATAGGTTAAATCCTTAAAATAATTTTGAAAGGAAGAAAGTGTCTTTTTTTTTTTAAGATTTATTTATTTATTTGAGAGAGAGGGAGAGAGATAGGGGAGAGGTCAGAGGGGGAAGCAGACTCCCTGCCAAGCGGGGAGCCCGATGTGGGACTCAATCCTGCGACTCCAGGATCATGACCTGAGCCAAAGGCAGTTGCTTGACCAACTGAGCCACCCAGGCGCCCAGGAAGAAAGTTTCTTAAAACGACACTTAGACATCAGAGCCTGCTTCCTCCACATGGGAAAGATGGTGCTCCCAGTATGTAACAACCAGCACAGTGGAGACAGGGCCCAGTATGACAAACACGAGGGAGGGATGAGCTGAATTGCGTGGTAGCCTCCACTTCCCAAACGCAGATGCTCTGGGGAGACCCTCAGGAAGAGCTGAGGGGCAAGGGGCCTCAGGAGGACTAGGGGCAGCGACGATAACAAAACTTGAGAAAAAAATACAATGGGTAGAGCTTTGGTGAAGCACACCAGGTGATCATCAGCCCCGTATAACTGTCTGGCTGAAGAATAACTTTACTGCCATCAGATAAGCTCTGCTCTTATTTATTTTTTCCACTGAAGAACCAAGTGGTGATGAAATCACTTAGAAAAAAAAAAATGTCCTTGTCTGACCCATTTTTTTTTTTTCTTTTCCAGAGCCTTGACTCCCTATGATCCAGGTAAATACATTAAGTAGAACACAAACATTTTCCTGTGCTCATTTTTTTTTTCAGGTTTTATACTACTTTCCAGTCTCTTCTATAAGGCCAGTATAATTTTATATAGGCTTTTACCTTCTCCTTAAAAGATCTTGGGGTCCTTATTTTTGGTTGCCTTATAAGCATATATTCAGCCTGCAGTACTTGATAAACTTTATCTTAGTTTTGCATTGTGCTACAGGAAACTCCCCCTGGATGGAAGGCTTCCATTTGTTGGTGTGCATTTATGATGGTCTGCCTGCTTGCTGGGCAAACTAAGGAGATTCCAAAATCAACAAAGACCGATATTTTATAGTTCTTACCTTATATAGACAGAAGTAGATATTGCTATCAAAAATGTATTAAAGGGCTACACAGATATCTCTTTGATCTCTTATTCTTCACAACTCTCCTTTGAATATCCTGCACAATATATTTTCACAGCCTAGAGCCTAGTTCTTTATTGGCAGAAATAATTTTTATACTATGACTTCATGTAAAATTGAGATTTCCGAAAACCAGATTCCCAGATAAACTGAAGTGCTATCTAGTTGTGGTCAATTTACTTTTTTATTAAAAAAAAAGTTAGTTTGTTGTGACATGTAGTGACATGTAAAAAGCTTTGAAGTCATTTCTCCAGTCACTATAAAAGAAAAAAAGTGGAGAAAAAAAGTTGAATAAACTGAAAATCAGTACTTCTTAGCTTAATCAGAGAACTGAGGTCAGAAGGCAAACCAGAGTGACAGGTATATACAGAAAATTACAGCATACCAGGAGAAGAAATCATTGCTGGAGCCAGCTACTGGTAGGGAAACAAATTAATGGAATGATAGTCTATACTCATTGGTTGGAAAATTTAGTTGAGTTCATCTACATGTTCAAGGCAATCCCTATCAAAATTTCAATGGGATTTTTCATGGGAAAAAAAAAAGTCCTAAAATTTGTATGAAATCACAAATCCCAAATAGCCAAAGCCATCCTGAGAAAGAACAAAGCTGAAGGTGTCACACTGGTGGGTTTCAAACGATACTACAAAGCTATAGTAATCACAACAGTATGTCACTAGAGTAAAAACAGACACATGGGTCAATGAAACAGAGTAGACAGCCCAGAAATAAACCTATGTAGCCACTATGGAAAACAACATGGAGGTGTCTCAAGAAATTAACAATAGAACTATCATATAACCTAGCAATCCCACTTCTGGTTATATATTTAAAGGAAAAAAAACCAGGATCTCGAAGAGATACCTGCATTCCTATGTTTATTGCAGCATTATTCACAACAACCAAAATATGAAAACAACCCAAATATCCATCAACAGATGAATGAATAAAGATGTGGTACATACATACAATGCAATAGCATCCAGCCTTGAGAAAGAAGGGGATCCTGCCGTTTGTGACAACATGGATGACCTTTATGGGCATAATGGTGAGTGAAATTTGCCAGACAAAGACAGACACATACTGCATGGTTATCACTTATATGTGGAATCTGAAAATAAGTCAAACACATGGAAATAGAGAGAAGAAATGGGGCTGTCAGTGTCTGGGGCTGGAGGAAATAGGTAGATGTTGGGAAAAGGGCATAAACTTTCAGGTGTAAAATGAGTACAGAATGAGGATCTAAACTGTAACATGGTGACAACAGTTGATAACACTGTATTATGTAATTGAAATTTGCTAAGTAAGAACTAAAATGTCTCCACAAATGTAAAAAAATACATAAAAATAAGTGATGTGATGATGTGTCAATTACCTACTTGAGAAGAATCCTTTCATGATGCATATGTACATCAAATGATCACAATGAACACTTTAAGTACCTTTCAATTTTATTTCTCAATTATACTTCAATATACACTTTAATAAAGCTGGGGGAAAAAACCCAGGATACAAAAGGAAGTTTTAGTCTCTAACATATAGCTATGGCTATGCAGCAAAAATAGTCAACAAAGACTAACTCTTAGTCAGATGAACTTAAAAATGCATGCTAAAGTATTATGTACTTCAGTTCCTTTCACCTAATACATCATGTCTGGTTTTCAGACAAAAATTGCAAATATTAAAATTTTGCTAAAAGGCAAAACACAGTCTGAGCAGACAGATCAAATAGCAGAACCAGACTCAGGATGACAGAGATTTCAGAATCATCAGACTGGGAACTTAAAATAATTCTAATTACTCTATAATACATTAAATGCTATAATGGTAAAACTAGAGAACATGGAAGAATAGATAGGTAATTCAGACAGAGAGACAGGAACTCGAAGAAAGAATCAAGAGCTAGCAATCTAAAAAAAGTAACAGAAATAAAGACTGCTGTTGATCAGCTCATTAGTTGGCCAGACAGAGTCAAGAAAATCACCAGAGAACTTGAAGATATGTTAATAGAAACTTTCTGAATTGAAGTGCAAAGGGAATAAAATGAATGAAAAATAAATGACAGAATACCCTAGATCTCTGAGACAATTACAAAAGATGTTACATGTACATAAATAATGGGAATACCATTAGGAAGGTATTCCAGAAGGAGAAGAAAAGAACAGAAGAAATAGTTGAAGTAATAATTGCTGATAATTTTCTAAAAGTTATGACAGACACAAAACTGAAGATCCAGTAAACCCAGAGAACAACAAGGAGTATAAATATAAATATCTAAAAAAATCTAGACCTAGGCATATCACATTCAAACTGTAGAAACTCCAAGACAAAAATCTTGAAAAAAGTCAAAGGGGGCATGGTTGCAAACATCTTCCCTATAGAAGACCAGGATAAGGGTTATGTTAGACTTCTCTTCAGAAACTGCACAAGCAAGAAGAGAATGGAATGAAATATTCAAAGTGCTTAGAGAAAAAAAGACCAACCTAGAGTTCTGCATCAGGTAACCTTATCTTTTAAAAATGGAAGACAAGGGGCACCTGGTGGCTCAGTGGGTTAAAGCCTCTGCCTTCGGCTCGGGTCATGATCCCAGGGTCCTGGGATCGAGCCCTGCATCTGGCTCCCTGCTCAGCAGGGAGCCTGCTTCCCTCTCTCTCTCTCTCTGCCTGTCTCTCTGCCTACTTGTGATCTCTCTGTCAAATAAATAAATAAAATCTTAAAAAAAATAAATAAAAATGAAAATGGAAGACAAATACATTCTCAGAAAAACGAAAATGTCATCAGTAAGCCTTCCTGTAAGAAATGTTGAAAGAAGTTCTTCAAAGATAAGAAAATGACATAGCTCAGAGCTTGGATCCGCATAAAAAAGGAAGAAAGTTTGAGGCAGAATGAATGAAGGTAAAATAAATCTCTTATTTTTTCTTATTCTTAAATGACCTGATATAAGAGTCTGTTCAAGTTAATAATAAAACATATTGGATATTATACTGGATGCTTCTAGCTCCTGGAAAAGTGAAATGAATAGCAACTGTATGATTGGAGGGAGAAGTTGGGAATCCTCTATTACAAGGAATCTGGACTACCTGTGAAGCTGTATAATATTATGTGAAAGTGGATTTTGATACATTTTAAATGTATATTACAAACTCTAAAGTAATCACTAAAAGAAGTAAAAAAATAAGTATTATTGATTTGTTAAGAGAGGAGAGAAAACAGAACCACATAAAATGTTCGTTTACAACCAGAAAAGGCAGTAAAAGTGTAAGACAAAAAAGAGAAACCAAAACCAAAGGAAACAAATAGAAAACAGTTACATATATGGTAGGTATTAATCCAAACACATCACTAATCACTTTAAGTGGAAAAGTTTTGAATACACCAATTAAAAGACAGAGACTGTCACAGTAGATCACCAACACAAGACCCAACTCTTTGTTGTCTACAAGTAACCCACTTTAAATGCAATGACAGACTGGTTTAAAAAAATAAATAAAAACATACAGAAATATATCATGTTAGGACAAATTTTTAAAAACCTGAAATAGCCATATTAAATTCAGAGAGAGGAATCTTCAGACCAAGGAAGATTGTCAGGGTTAAAAAGGGGCATTGGGCATTTACATTATGATGAAGGAGTCAGTTCTCTAAGAAGAACTAGCAATCCTTACCATGCATGCACCTGACAACGGAGCCTCAAAACAGTGTGGCAAAAATTTATTAAACTTCAGGGAGAAAAAGACAAATCCACCATTATAGCTAGAGATGTTTACATCCTTCTATCAGAAATGGAACCAGCAGGGACACCTGGGTGGCTCAGTTGGTTAAGGGGCTGCCTTCAGCTCAGGTCATAATCCCAGTGTCCTGGGATCGAGTCCCACATCGGGCTCCTTGCTCGGCAGGGAGCCTGCTTCTCCCTCTGCCTCTGCCTGCCACTCTGTCTGCCTGTGCTCGCTCGCTCTCTCTGTCTCTGACAAATAAATAAAATCTTAAAAAAAAAAAAAGAAATAGAACCAGCAGGCAGAAAATCACTAAGGGTATAGCTGAACTGAACAGCACCACCGGTCACCTGGTTCTAATTACTTCATCCAGCAACAATGGGATATACATTCTTCTCAAGCTCACATTGAACATTCACCAAGATAGACCAGATTCAGGAGCATAAAACACAATGTAACAAAATTTAAATAACAGAAATCATACAAAGCACGCTCTCAATCCACAATGGATTTAAATTAGAAGTCAGTAACAGGGAGATGGCTGGGAAATCCCAAAATATTTGAAGATAAGACATTCTAAATAACACAGAGGTCAAAGAAGTCATCTCAGGAAAAAGTAAAAAGATTTTGTAAGTAAGTGAAAGTTTAAAAAAAAAACTTAAAATTTAGGAGATAAAGCAAAAACTGTCCTTATTGTGAAATTTATGACACTGAATGCATATATCAGAAAAGAGGAAAGATCTAAAATAATAAGCTTCCAACTTAGGAAATTAGAAAAACAACAGCAAAATAAATACAAAGCAAGCAGAAGAAAATAACTAGTAAAAACTAGAGCAGAAAGTAAGTATAGTGTAAATAAAAAATTGATAGAGAAAATCTGCAAAACTAAAAGTTGATTCTTCGCAAGTATCAATAAAATTGATCAGCCTCTAGTCAGACTATCCATGAAAAGAAGAATACAATAACTAATATTATAAATGAAAGACAGTAATTACTATCTCATGGACATTAAAATAATAATACAAGGATATTTTGTACAACTTCATGCTCACAAATTTAATAACTTTGATGAAGTGCATCAGTTCCTTGAAAGACATAATCTAACAAAACTCCCAAAAGGAAGAATAGATCATCTGAATTGGTCTATATCCTTAAAAAAAATTGAATCAACAATTACCAACATTTCAAAAAATAAAATATCATTGCCAAATGGTTTCACTGATTAATACTGCCAAACATTTAAGGAAGAAATTATACTGGCTCTCTATAATTTCCTCCAGAAATTAGAAGCAGAGAGAATACTTCCTAAATCATTCTATGAGGTCAGCATTTCCTTAATACCAAGAATAGACATCTCATGACTAATGTTTTATTAGACAATAGTAAATAACCTCACCTTAACAGCAGCTAGCCCTTCAAGGTTCTGGAAGCCTTGCTTCTAAATTCCTTAGAGACTTATGCTATCCTAACCACCTCCTAGCTAGAAAGTATATAATCAGTCACTCCTCACAACCCCAGTGCAGGTCTATTTGCCCATGGGTCCTTTCCCTTTGTTATAATAAAAACACATTTGTTTGCTTTTTTTGTTTTTTTTTTTCCCCCAATGAAAGGAAGGAAGGAAGGAAGGAAGGAAGAAAGAAAGAAAGAAAGAAAATTACTGTCCAATATCTCTCATGAACATTAATGCAAATCCTCAGCAACATATTATCTAATCAAATCCAACAATGTACAAAAAAGAATTATACACCATATTAAGTGAGGTTTATTCCAGGTATGCATGTTTGGTTTATCATTCAAAAATCAACTAATGTAGTCTATCACATCAAGAAGCTAAAGAAGAGGGGCACCTGGGTGGCTCAGTGGGTTAAAGCCTCTGCTTTCAGCTCAGGTCATGATCTCAGGGTCCTGGGATAGAGCCCCATATCGGGCTCTCTGCTCAGTGGGGAGCCTGCTTCCCTTCCTCTCTCTGCCTGCCTCTCTGCCTGCTTGCAATCTCTGTCTGTCGGATAAATAAATAAAATCTTAAAAAAAAGGAAGCTAAAGAAGAAAAATAATATAATCACATTAATATTAAATGCAGAAAAATAATTTGACAAAAATCAATACACATTTATGATTAAAAACTCTTAGCAAACTGAGTAGAGAGGGAGAGCTTCCTCAACTTGATAAAGAATATCTATAAAATCTACGGTAATTGGGGTGCCTGGGTGGCTCAGTGGGTTAAAGCCTCTGCCTTCTGCTCGGGTCATGGGATCGAGCCCCGCATCAGGCTCTCTGCTCCGCGGGAAGCCTGCTTCCTCCTCTCTCTCTGCCTGCCTCTCTGCCTACTTGTGATCTCTGTCTGTCATGTAAATAAATAAATAAATAAATAAAATATTAAAATATTTTTAAAAATCTACGGTGATTATCATGCCAGATGGTGAGAAACGAAATGCTTTTCCCCTAAGATAGAGAACAAGACAAAGATGTGTGGTCTTACCACTCCTATTCAACACTGTACAGTAAATGAAAGTTGTAGATTCAGGACTAGATTCAGCATTCAGATAAGGAAATTAAAGTTGTACACATAGAGAAGGAATAATGGAAACTGCCTTTGTTTGTTGATGGCATGATTGTTCACTGAGATAATTTCAAAGAATTAACAACAACAACAAAACTTCTGGAACAATAAATGAGTATGGTAGTTAGCAGGATTGAAGCTGAATATACAAAAGTCAATTGCTTTCCTATATGTCAGCAAGAATAGTTTGAATTTAAAATGAAAAAACAATTTATATTACAACCTTCTGGGCTGAAATGCTTAGATATAAGCCTAAGAAAATATGTAGAAGATCTATTTGAGGAATATTATAAAACACAGATGAAATAAATAAGAAATGATCCAAATCAAGCCAGAGATATTTCATGCTCATGGACAAGAAGACTCAATCTGGTTAGGATCTTATTCTCAAATTGATCTGTATATTGAACATAATCCTGCCCTAAATCCCACAGTAAATTATTCTGTATATATGGATTCAACTGATTCTAAAGTTTATATGGACACGCCAAAAACCCAGAATGGCTAACACAATACTGAAGGATGACAGTTAGAGGACACAAAGCACCTAATTTAAAGATTTATAAGCTACAGTGATCAAGACAGCAGTATTGGTATTGGTGAAAGAATGGACAAGATCCAGATCAATGGGACAGAAGAGAGAACCCAGAAAGAGACGTATACAAATACGGCCAAATGTTCTTTAACAAAGGAGCAAAAGCAAGTGAATGGGGGAAAAAGTAATTTCAACCGGTGGTGCTGGTACAAGCCTGCAAAAAATAAATCTAGAGAGAGACTTCATACTTTTCACAAAATGAAATTACTGTTTCTACATTATCTCAGATTATTTTTAGAGAATAAGTCCTTTCTCTATTCTGTTCAAATGGCAAGTCTGTTCTTCCTCAGCTCTCTGGGGGCTCTGAGTTTTAATTCCATCATTTGTTTCTTTTACATGATCACTTACCTTTCTTATTTTCTAATTATTTTCTCAAAGCATCATTTTTTCCCCTCCACACAAAATATTATTTTCCGCATCATAAAATGGGTGCAAATATTCAAAATAATGATTTCTTATTCTGACATTCTTTAATAATAACATAACTTTTAAAATTAAAAATAAACATCATTGCTCAGAATTTCATTTGATATTAATAAAAGTAGTGTTATCAGTACCATCATCATTTGATGGGAGAAAAAACCCAAAGCTTGAAAGCAGAGGTGATTTGTCACAGGTCAGCATGGTAGGATGTGGACTAAGTCCATGATTTCTCACACCCTGCCTTGTTCCAAGGATGCTAGAGCTGAGGTTACCTTAGTAATTCAGACTGGAACTATTTCCAGTTCAAAGGACTTGTATGCAATGAGAAAATTAAAAGAGAAAAACTGAAAAACACATGGAGAACAAGAGAAAACAAAGCTAATGGAGTTACAGATATTTGAATAAATTATGTACTTCTCCTAGCAGATATCTTTTTGCAAACAATGCCAACCCCCCCCAAAGCACTGATATAAGAAAGCATATTGAATTGTAAGAGGAAACAAACTTAATTCCAAGTACAAATTTCTAAAAGTATTTATTATGTTCCAAACTAATTTCTTAACATAAACTAAACATTAAGTGCCAAATATACCAAGTACAATGCTACCTTCTGTCATGGTATCTAATTCTCTGGATAATCTCATGAAGTAGATACTATCTCTTATTTCACAGATAAAAAGACTGAGTTTCTGAGATTTTAAGTGATTTTCTCAAGATCACACAAGTAAACAACATGACCAGAATGAAAGCTCACCTTCCTGATTTCAATCCAGACCACTTTTACTGTATACTAGAGCTCAGTGTACGGAACATTGATGGGTAAGTATATTGGGAAGTGTGCTGGATGACAGGTTTACAAAATGGCGGCCAGTGAACTGGAGTGCAAAGAAAGGATTACGTTCTATAATAAAGTGGACTTTAAGATCATTAGTATTCATATTAATAGTCAGAATGGCCATCACTTCCTGAGTGGCTATCACATGCCTACCCTGCATGAGGTGGGTAAGAACTTCTCTCTCAGTTGTCCACTACAACTTCATGATGAAAGAATTATGATCGCCATTTTGCAAATAAGGAGGCTTGGAGCCCCTAGCTGACTGGTCCGAGATCAGATGAGTCAATGTTCCAACTGAGGTTTGTTCCACAAGGGTCCACACTCTTCCTGATACATTTAATTCTTTCTTAATCACAGCCAAAATGGTCCTGTTCATTTTTTCTATTTTCCTTCGTGACAACAGGCTGAAATTGCACAGGCGGTGAGACATGTCTACAGCTTCCTAACTGTGTACTCGACTGCACACTCTGGCCAAAGGCACCTCCCATTAGCCAGCGCTGATTAGACACCTACCCTATCTCCAAAGTAGGCAACTAAGAAAGTCCAGCATTTAAGAACTTGGCCTTTGTTGGCAGGAGTTGTGAAGGCTTTTATGTAGGGAAAATGTCAAATGAAATACAACAGTGAAGCTGCATTTTTCTAAATGCATCTTAAATGCTTGTGACAGTGACAGGCCTCTGTGTAAATGTTTATCATATGAAAGTGTAAACTCTGACAGAGAAGCATCCCTACAAGACACCAGGGAGTGTAGGAGACTAGATGAGAGTGCTGAGATGACAGTAGCTACAGATAAAAAACATAAGGTGCCCATTATCTCCAGGAACCTGAAAACTGCATTCCTTCCTTTCTGGTTACACGGTCATCTCTGCCTGGTTTTCAGCATGTTCAAGTCAGCAAACCTACAAGTTCTCCTGGGCTTCATTAGATGTCTCAGCAGATTAGTAACGGGTATTAGGGCCTTACGCTTCTAGGTCACTGGTTTGAATCCAACCCAAGTCATTACCATTTAAAAGCCATTCCATTGTTCAACAGAGTCACTGAAAACTAATTTGTCCATTTCATACATCTCTGAATGCTGTTGATTTTACACATTAAACTCTTTCATTCATGCCAGTGCGATCATTAGCATGATACAGTTTGGAATGGCCGTGAGTGGGACACGTGGGAGGGCGATGGGAGGGAATAGATAACACAGGCTGGCATCACTAAGCTAACATTCTAACATTCGGGAAAGAAGTATTAGATAATGTTCAAAGCTCCCTTTTCCACCTTCTGATTGAAAACTTCATGTTTTTCTCAGAGAACAAATACTTAGAGAAATAACTCATTACAACTTTAATATTTATCATTATTTTTCAGTATTTTCTTTTCATTTTTAAAAGATTTTATTTATTTTTTTTTCAGAGAGATAGCATGAGCAGTGGAGTGCAGAGAGAGATTACCAAACAGACTCCACACCCAGTGCAGAGCCCAATGTGGGGCTTGATCCCATGACAATGAGATCATGACCTGAGCTGAGTAAAGAGTTGGCACTTAATGGATTGAGCCACCCAGGTGACCCTCTCAATATATTTTTTT
>PISX010024274.1:0-28208 GCA_004024625.1 Mellivora capensis
TGGGTATTTACCCTAAAGATACAAACGTAGTGATCCGAAGGGGCACGTGCACCCGAATGTTTATAGCAGCAATGTCTACAATAGCCAAGCTATGGAAAGAACCTAGATGTCCATCGACGGATGAATGGATAAAGAAGATGTGGTATATATACACAATGGAATACTATGCAGCCATCAAAAGAAATGAAATCTTGCCATTCGCAACGACGTGGATGCAACTAGAGGGTATCATGCTTAGTGAAATAAGTCAATCAGTGAAAGACAACTATCATATGATATCCCTGATATGAGGAAGTGGAGATGCAACATTTGGGGTTAGGAGGGTAGGAAAAGAAGAAAAGAAACAAGATGGGATTGGGAGGGAGACAAACCATAAGTGACTCTTAATCTCACAAAACAAACTGAGGGTTGCTAGGGGGAGGGGGTTAGGAAAGGGGGGTGGGTTAATGGACATTGGGGAGGGTATGTGCTATGGTTAGTGCTGTGAAGTGTGTAAACCTGGTGATTCACAGACATGTACCCCTGAGGATAAAAATTCTTTATATGTTTATAAAAAATTAAAAAATTTATAAAAAAAATATATCCAGTCAGAGAAGCATAAGAAAAAAAGAATGGAAAAGGATGAAGAAAAAGCCTATGGGAGTTATGGGACACAATAAAAAGAAATAATACACACATAATAGGGATTCCAAGAAGAGAAAGAGAAAAAGACAAAGTATATTTAAGGAGATACTGGCTGAAAACTTCCCAAGCCTAGGGAGAGACATAGACCCAAAGGAAGCCCAAAGGACTGCAAACAGGTTGAACCCAAATAAGGCTACATCAAGAGATGCTATAATGAAACTGTAAAAAGTCAAAGACAAAATTTTAAAAGCATAAAGAGAAAAGAGAAGTTACACACCAGGGAACCCCCATAAGACAATCAGCAGATTTCTCAACAGAAACTTTTCAGGACAGAAAAGAATAGGATGATATGTTCAAAATATTTTTTAAAGATTTATTTATTAATTTGAGAGAAGAGAGAGAGTGCAAGTGCATGACCAGAGGGGCAGAGGGAGAGGGAGAGAGAATCCCAAGCAGATTCCATGCTAAGCGTGGAACCCCACATGGGGCTTGATCTCATGACCCTGAAAACCAAGAGTCGGACACTAAACCAACTATGCCACCCAGATGTCTGGACATATTCAAAATATGAAAGAAAAAACTGTCAACCAAGAATGCTACCTGGCAAAGCTGTCCTTCAGAAATGGAGGGATAAGGACTCTGCCCAACAAACAAAAACTGAGGGAATTCATCATCACTAAACCTGCCTTATAAGAAATGCTGAAGCAGGATCTGTAATTGCAAATAAAAGAACACTAATTAATATCCTAAAAACATAAGAAGGTAGAGTAAATCAAAGTTCAATCCTATAATATGGCAATTTTGATGCATAATTCAATTGCAGCTCTAGATTAGAAGTTTATAAAAACACAGTAAAGGGTGCCTGGATGGCTCAGTCGGTTACACGGCTGTCTTTGGCTCAGGTCATGATCCCAGGGTCCTGGAATTGAGCCCTGCGTTGGGCTCCCTGCTCAGCAGAGAGCCTGCTTCCTCTTCTCCCTCTGCCTGCTGCTCTTCCTACTTGTGCTCTCTAGCTCTCTGTCAAATAAATAAATAAAATCTAAAAAAAAAAAAAAAAAAAAAAACCAAACAGTAAAAATAACCATAACTAGAATAATCTTCTTTTT
This sequence comes from Mellivora capensis, assembly GCA_004024625.1. Lineage (NCBI taxonomy): Eukaryota > Metazoa > Chordata > Mammalia > Carnivora > Mustelidae > Mellivora > Mellivora capensis. Next base: position 1,731 of record PISX010024274.1, read on the forward strand.
TTTTAAAGATTTTATTTATTTGACAGACGGAAATCACAAGTAGGCAGAGAGGCAGGCAGGGAAAGAGGAGGAAGCAGGCTCTCCGCGGAGCAGAGAGCCTGATGTGGGGCTCGATCCCAGGACCCTGGGATCATGACCTGAGCCGAAAGCAGAGGCTTTAACCCACTGAGCCACCCAGGCGCCCCTAGAATAATCTTATTAGTTACACAATATTTAAAAATATTAAGTTGTAACTAAACTAAAATGTGAGGGCAAGGAGAAGTGAAAGTGTAAAGCTTAATAATTCTACTGAAGTTAACTTTAACTTGTTATTAGTTTGAAATACAGCGTTATAGTTTAAAGATTTTTTTTAAAAGATTCAATTTATTTATTTGACAGAGAAATAAAGAGAAAGCACAAGTAGGTAGAGCAGCACGCAGAGGGAGAGGGAGAAGCAGGCTCTCAGCTGAGCAGGGAGCCTGATGCTGGGCTCAATCCCAGGACTCTGGGATCATGACCTGAGCTAAAGGCAGCTGCTTAAGCAACTGAGACACCCCAGGCGCCCCAGTTTAAAGATATTTTTATGTATAAATAAAATATCATGATAAATAACCATAAGGGAAAAATCTGTACTAATTACACAAAAGGATATGATAAAAAGTCAAAGCATACTGGTATCACAAGACATCAAAACACACAAAAAGACAATAGGATAGGAAACAAGGAAAAAGAGATCCACAAAACTCCAGAAAACAATTAACAAAATGGCACAAGTTGTTATTTATCAATATTTACTTTAAATATAAATGGATCAAGTTTACCAATCAAAAGATATGGAAATGATGGTGGAATACATTAAAAAAAAAAAAAAAAGATCCACTGATAATGCAGCTTACAAGAGACCCAACTACAGCCTTAAAGACACAGACAGACTGAGAAAAGGGATGGAAAAAGTTATTTCAAGAAAATGACAACCAAAAAAAAGCAGTGGTAACTACAGACAAAGTAGACCTTAAACTAAAAATTATAAAAAGAGACAATTATTATATAATAACAGGATCAATTCATCAAGAAGATATGACAATTATAAGTATTTATGCACCCAGAATCAGGTTACCTAAATACATAAAGTAAAAACTAACAGAACTAAAAGGAGAAATAACGAGTAATACAATAATAATAATAATAGTTGGGGAGTTTATTTTTTTTAAGATTTCATTTATTTATTTGTCAGAGAGAGAGAGAGAGAGCACAAACAGGCAGAGGCAGGCAGAGACAGAGAGAGAAGCCGGCTTCCCACTGAGCAAAAAACCCCATAAAGGACTCGATCCCAGGACCCTGAGATCATGACCTGAGCCAAAGGCAGCTGCTTAACTGACTGAGCCACCCAGGCATCCCAGCTGGGGACTTTAATACCTCACTCTCAACAATGAACAGATCATCTAGACAGAAAATACAGAAAGAGCAGATTTGAACAACACTATAGACCAAACAGGCCTAACACACGCATATCCAACAACAGCAGAATACACTTTCTTCTCAAGTGAAAACGAACATTTTTTTAAGATAAACCGTATTTGAGGCCACGAAACAAATCTTAGCAAATTTGAGATTAAAATCATACCAAGTATTTTCTCTAGGCACAATGGTATGAAACTTGAAATCATTAACAAGAGGAAAACTGGATAATTCACAGATACAAGGACATTAACACTCTAGAATAACCAATAAATCAAAGCCAGAAAAGGATACTACCAGGAAAAAAAAAATACAGACAGTATCTCAGTGAAAACAGATGCAAAAATTCTCAATAAAATATTCACACACCAAATTTAGCAGCACATTAAGGAATCATTTACCATGACCAAGTGGGATTTATACCTGGGATGCAAGCAAGGATAGTTCAACATTCAGAAATCAACAATGTGATACATCACATTAATAAAATGAAAGAAAAAAAATCATATCATCTCAATAGATACAGAAAAAGCATGTCAAAATTCAACATATGTTCATAATAAAAACTCTTAACAAATTAGATACAGAAGAAACGTATCTCAACATAATAAAGGCCACATATAATCCCATAGCTAATACCATACTCAATAGTGAAAGGATGAAAGCTTTAGCTTTTCCTCTAAGATCTGGAACAAGAAAAGGGTGACCACTCTCACCACTCCCATTTAATAGAAGTCCTACCTAGAGCAATCAGGTTAAAAAAAAAAAAAGGAAATAAAAGGCATCAGAATTGGAGAGGAAAAAGCAAAACTGTCTCTATTTGAGATGACATGATTTTACAGAAATAATCCTAAAGACTCAACCAAAAAACTCTTAGAATGAATAAACAAATTTTAAAAAGTTGTAGGAAACTAAAAAATTATCTACACTAACAATGAATTATCTAAGAAAGAAAGAAAATAATCCCATTTACAATAACACCAACACAATAAAATACTTCAGAATAATCTTTTTTTTAATTTAAAAAATAATTTTTAGGGACACCTGGGTGGCTCAGTTGGTTAAGCAGCTGCTTTCAGCTCAGGTCATGATCCCAGCGTCCTGGGATCGAGTCCCACATCGGGCTCCTTGCTCGGCAGGGAGCCTGCTTCTCCCTCTGCCTCTGCCTGACATTCTGTCTGCCTGTGCTTGCTCGTTCTTTCTCCCTCTCTCTCTCTCTGACAAATAAATAAATAAATAAAATTTAAAAATAAAAAAATATTTTTTATTCAAGGATGATTAACATACAGGATTATATTAGTTTTAGGTATATCTAACAATTCAGCAATTCTATACATTACTCATCAAGGTAAGTGCTCACCAAGGTAAGAATACTCTTGATTCCCTTTGCTGTTTCACCCATTCCCTGATCCACCTCCTCTCTGGCAACTGTCAGTTTGTTCTCTGTAATACTTAGGAATAATCTTAACCAAGGAGGTGAAAGATCTCAATATAAGACATTGTCAAAAGAAATCAAAGAGGGCACAAATAAATGGGAAGAGGTAACCTGTATTCATACAGGGGAAGAATTAATAATATTTGTTCAAATGTCCATACCACCCTAAACTATCTATAGATTCAATACAATCACTATCAAATTCCAATGGCATTTCTTAAAGGAGTAGGAAAAAATCCTAAAATTTACATGGAACCACAAAAACAATAGCCAAAAGCCAAACAGCCAATAGCCAAAAGCCAATAGCCAAAGCACTCCTGAAAAAGAGAACAAAGCAGGAGGCATCACACTTCCTTATTTCAAGGTGTACTATTAAAAAGCTACAGTAATCAAAATAGTATGGTACTGGCATAAAAACAAAAGGATCAATGGAGCAGAAATGAAAGCCTAGAAATAAATCCAAGTATATACAGTCAGTTAATATTTGTAAAGGGAGCCAAAATACTTAATGGAGAAAAGCAGTCTTTTCAATAGAAACTTAGATTCACATGTAAAAGAATGAAACTGGACCCCTATCTTACACCACTCTCAAAAATTAACAAATGGATTAAAGACTTAAGCGTAAGAAGCAAAATGAAACTCCTAGAACATAGGAAAAAAGCTCCTTGACATGGGTCTTGGTGATGATTTTTTGATAGGACACAAAAGCATAAGCAACAATATAAAATATAAAAATAAACAAGTGGGACAACATCAAATTAAAAAGCTTCTGCACAGCAAAAGAAACCATCAGCAAATTAAGAAGACACCTTCTGAATGGGAAAAAATATTTGCAGGCCATGTATCAGATAAGGTGTTATATCCTAAATATATAAGGAAATCCTACAACTCAACAGCAAAAAATAAATAAATAAAAATTTAAAATCCAATTAAAAATGGTCAAAAGACCTGAATAGACATTTTCCAAAGAAGGTATATGAAAGGCCAACAAGAAGATGCTCAACATCACCAGTCATTAAGGAAATGCAAATCAAAACCACAATGAGATATTATCTTCATGCCTATTAGAATGGCCATCATTAAAGACAAGAGGTTACAAATATTGGTAAGGATGTGAATATAAAAGGGAAACCTTATACACGATTGCTGAGACTGTATGCTGGTATAGCTGCTATGGAAACAGTATGGAGGATCCTCAAAAAACTAAAATTACATTGACTCCATGATCTAGCAATTCCACTTTTGAGAATATATCCAAAAATATATCCAAACAAATACACTAGCTCTAAAGAATACCTGCACCCCTATGTTCATAGCAGCATTATTTATAATAGCCAAGACATGAAAACATCCCAGTGTCCATCAATGGATGACTGGATAAAGCTATTGTGATGTATACATACATACACAATGGAATATTATTCAGCTATAAAAAATGAGGAAATCCTTCCATTTGGGATAGTATGAATGGACCTTGAAGGCATTATGCTAGGTAAAATAAGTCACAAAGAGACAATTACTGTATGTTCTCACTTACATGTGGAATATATAATTTTTTTAAAATCCCAGAAAAAGAGACCACACTTGGGGTTAGCAGGAGGGAAATGGGGAGGGGGGGACAGGGAATTGGAGAAAGACAGTCAAAAGGTATAAACTTGCAGTTATAAGGTAAATAAGTACTAGATATGTAATATATAACATGGTGACTACAGTTAGCATGCTGTATGATATACATGAAGGTTGTTAAAAGAGTGACTCCTAAGAGAATCACAAGTAATAAAGTTTCTTTCTCTTTTTACTGAGTCTATATAAGATGATGGATGCTTACAAAAGTTATTGTGGTAATTATTTCACAATAAATGCAAACTGTTAGGTTGTAGACCTTTTACCGTCAGCTATATCTCAATGTATCTGGAAAATTAAAAAAAGAATGAGGCAGATTTTATATACATGTGAGTTTATACATAAACATAGTACATATATATATAATAATACATAAAGAGTACCAAAATATGTTTCAGTAAAAAAACAAAAAACATATTAACCAGTGTGCATGGTACACTCCCATTTGTAGTTAGAGAATTTAAAAAAGCATATACATATATGAATTTGTACATGTGGAGATGATTTTTAACAGTGCTTATTTCATGGGAAGCAGTCTACAAGGATAGCATAAAAGGGATACTGATGTTTCACAATATATTTCTTTGTATTATTTGAATTTTTAGTCCTTTTGTAATACTAGTATTACTTTCCAACAGATAAATTATTTTAAACATTAATGTAAAACTGTTGTAACAATTGTTCTCAATGGGTAGTTTCAAAGGATTTTGTAAAATGTATTCTCTGGAATGTTTTTAAATTTTACCCTTCAATCACAGATCTCATAATTTCATTGTAAATCTTCCCCCACCAAAACTGGTAAAAAAAAAAAAATTTATAAACAATGAAATCTACCAATTCCTTGAATTATTATATGATGAAAAATTATTAGTACCTCAACAAGTGCTATTTTATTTTATAAGTAGTTCCTTTTTTTCAACATTAGAAATCTTCCATTCTCCCAATATTCAATAACAGGTATGATAAGGACTTAATTTGGGGGGAAATGAATATGGTTTACCATGCTAAAAACACTTTTGGCACATAAAAGATATAAAATATGATTTATACTCATCAGGTTTCAGAAACCGAAGGAGCCTCAGAATCATTCCATTTCATTCCTCAATGAAGCAACTGAAACCTCTTGGTTAAGAGAGTTGCTCAAAGTCAGAATAGGACAAGAACAAAACTGAACTCTTGGTTTGACTTCCATCTCTCCTAATTAGCTTCTTTTTTTTAGAAATAATACAGAACAGGTAAGTGAGGCAAAGGCAGGCCTTCCGGATTTGAGTTTCTAAAGAGTACAAGGGCAGAAAAATGCTTAGAGCAGATACCTGGCCTTAGAGTACAAAATGGCAGGGAAAGATGCAGGAAAAGGGCCTAATATTAGATAGTTCAATTCTGTTTCTGATTAAATTAGGAAGGGTAAAAGAAAATAATGATGAATCAATTCTTACTTCTGAAAATGACTTACAGTGGAGGACAATACTGTTTTTATCACCAAGAAACAGCTACTTGAGGGCAGCTCTAGGGTCAAGGAAATTTGAATGCCACTCTCTTATAGTAAAATCTATCAAAAGAAAAGGCTTGAAACTTTATTTCACAACTGTACGGTACTCAGCCTACTCAAATAATTCCCCAAAATCTTTACAAATTTCTAAAAAGGGAGAGAAAGCCTTGTTAATAGTTTGTTTTTCTAACATGGTAATTCAGTCTGTGGCAATTCAATGTTAAAACAGAGTTGGATTTTTTTTTAATATATTAAATGTGTACCCTTGGTCCTTTTAATAATATGTATATGGTATTACATGTATGATCTTTTCCAAAACTTAGTAATTTCTCATTTAACGATTAAGGATTCTTATGATAGTTAAAATTCATGGTATTTGTTTTATTGGTCTTATCTATGACTAATATGCTACTGCATCCTTAGATCAGGAATGCAACCCCCAACTCTAAGTCTTTCTTATGAGGGGTTGGACAGAATTGATGCCTTTACCTTCAGCCCCTACTGGAGGCCAGTCACAGGCCTAGTTGCAATGGTGCAGTTTGGCAGTCATTAAAAGAAACTGCATTTTTAGGGGCACCTGGATGGCTCAGTTGGTTAAGCTTCGGCCTTCGGCTCAGGTCATGATCCTGGGGTCCTGGGATGGAGCCCCCTATCCGGGCTTCTCGCTCAGTGGGGAACCTACTTCTCCCTCTCCCTCTGCTGCTCCCCCCACTTGTGCTCACTCTCTCTCAAATAAATAAATAAAATCTTAAAAAAAAAAAAAAAAGAAAGAAAGAAACTGCATTTTTGGGGAGTCACTATTGAAGCCACTAATAAAGAACTGTTTTGTTTTTTGGTTTTTTTAAAGATTTATTTATTTGAGAGAGAAAAAGTGTGAGCACGCAAGAGGGCATAGAGGTAGACGGAGAGAGAGAATCTCAAGCAGACTCCCTGCTAAGTGCAGAGTGTGTAGGGCTCCATCTCACAACCCTGAGATCATGACCTAAGCCGAAAACAAGAGTTGGATGCTTAATCAACTGAGCCACCCTGGCACTCCAGAACTGCTTATGTTAAATCAGTGATTCTCAAAGGGTGGTACAAGGGTCACCTAAAGGTCCCTTAGACACCTTCAGGAGTCTGAAAGTTCAGAACACTTTTGTAATGCAGTATTATTTGTATTTTCAGTCATTGTCATAAATATAAAGTGGAATTTTCCAAAGGCTATGATATTATATAAAGAAAAGTGTCAACCTCCAGAAAATCTGCCTAACACAATGAACAAGTACAAAAGTGATGTGACACAGTACAAAAAGTTCACTGATTATGGCTTCAGATATCACACTGCAAAAAAACCTATTAAGAAATAAATACTACTTACTAAATTTTGATGTAGTATCAAAGAGGCATATCTAGTTATCTGGAAAGTCTATTAAAATATTCTTCCATTTTCTAACTCCTATACACATCTGTGTAAGGCTGCATTTTAAAAATATTTACCAACCATAATAACATATTGCAACAGATTGAATGCAGAAACAGCTCTAAGTATCTGGCTGTCCTCTATTAAGCCTGATATTGAAGAAATTTGAAAATATATAGAACGATGCCACTCTTCTCCCAATTTATTTCTGGTTTAGAAAATGTTTTTCTTGAAAAATTTTATGATAACATATAGGAGTTATTATTTTTAGGTAAATTAAGAAATATTTTTAAATGTTCTGCTTTTGTTCCTGAAATCGTAAATATCAACAGACCTACCCACATAAACAAAAGCTCCTGGGCGGGGGGTGGGGGGCAGTCTGCAATAATTTTTAAACCTTTAAAGAGGTCTTAAGACCACAAGCTTTGGGAATCACTGAATTATAGAACTAAAAATGTTTTTTACTGTAAAAGCACACCTCTACATTTTTTTGCAGCTTTATAGTTTGTCGTAATTTTATTTAAATATTAAAATACATGTAACTATTAATATTAAAGTAAATAAATATATTAAAACGAGGCTGCTACTATGACAAAACTCTATTCAATAAATTTATTGACATAAAGTCAAAATAACAGTACAAAAACAACTATAAGTAAAGAAATATGTAGTCTGATTTAGCTGCCTACCCCTAGTACAGAATTCAACAAATATAACCTCATCAAGCAGTTCTTCATCCCTGGTGTCCAGTCCAGGATGGACAGACCACATCACACAAGGGAAAAACAGCAGTCATGGGTGCTTTTCTCCATTCATACCTTCGGCTGCTTGTTTCAGTAATCATGTATCCATTTCTGAACTACCTGCTCTTAAATCACAGAGACTCTGCATTCGCTCAGTTCCATCAACCTACAAACTAAGCCTGCACCCAACTTAGAGGATAATATTCAGAGGGAAGTTTTTTCACAGCTAAATTACTTATAGGTAACCTTGAAAACTGCTTTCTGCCCCTCCCCTAAGAAGAAAAGGTAACTCAAAAAGGGAGTAAGATAGTGGCCTGAAATCCTTCCTGGAAATGAGACAATCTGTAAACAAAGCTGCTCCAAGTTTCAGCTTAAGGACAGACTCTTAAAAGAAAAAGCTACACCAAATGAAACAAAAAACACCATTCTTAGGAAAGAGTGGCACAGAACTAAAAGATAGCACTACTAATATTTCACTGCAATTTTAAGGGATACTCGGGACTGTCCTGGGTTTTAGTTAATGTGCAAAATGAAACACTGCAATTACGCTTCTAGATTTTTTTGATTTCTCCTTTGCCTAATTAATGGTAGTGACTATACCCTACTGAGTTTGAAGAAAAAAGATCAACTTAGTGTTGGATAAAGTAATAAAATTGAGTAAATGAATCAGGCACAAAAACAAAAGCTGAATTTCACACTGAATTAAGAAATTCAATGGTAAATATTTCAAATTCTGGGTTGATTACTGAGATTATGAAAGATAAAATTAGACATGATGGGCCAAAGGCTTTAGGAAGTATGAAAAGGTAAGGGAGAAAGTAGAGAATTACCCTTAGGTGGGTTGCCGAGGCTCCTCCATTCAGAAGAGAGCTAGTATATGGTATGACAGCTGAAATTAGACTGATTTGAGAAAAGGAGGTTCATAACAACATATTAAATGTCAATTCTAACAAAACTTCAAACACAACAGAAACGAAGTAGTTTAGATCTCCCAACCAAACTCTGAGGCTTATAGCTAATTAACTCAACACTCCTAAAATCTGAGAGCAAACTTCTAAAAAAAGTTACTCTTTCATGTACATAAAACATTCATAACCCCTTGTGAAAATATTACCAAAAAAATAAGCTTTGAAATTTGAAAATACAAGTTCAAACATAATTTTCTCATCCAGAAAGAATTGAGATTATTTACAACTGTTCTAAAGAAAATAAAATATTTATGTACAATCTAACAAAATCTTTATGGATCTATATCCTAAGAATGACAAATTGATGATGGAAGAAATGAAAAATGACCTAAATAAATGGAAGAATATACTATGTTCGAGAGTAGGAAGGTTCCACACATCAATTCTCCACAAATGATCCATGTTTAATGCATTTCCCATTAAAATCCCAGGAAAGTGTTTGTAGACAAAGACAAGCTTATCCTAAAGTTTACATGGAAAAGCAGAGGACCCAGATTAGTTAAAATAGCCAAACTTTTAAAAATAAAGCATAACGAGACAAATCAATCTACCTAATGTTAAAACCTTATTATTTTGCCTATAATGAAGAATGTGTGGTATTGTCAGAGGGACAGACACACATATCAACAGAACAGACTAAAGAATCCAGAAATAGACCAATAAAAATATGCCCAACTGATTTTTGAAAAAGGTGCCAAATTCAACAAAAGAAGGATACCTCTTCAACAAATGGTTACTGGAGTAATGGGGCACCACAGGAGAAAACAAAACAAAACAAGAACAAACAAACAAAAAAACCAACCAAACAAAAAAACTTCAACCTGAATTTCACATCTGATACAAAATTAACTCAAAAGGGACATGAAAGTAAAACACAAAACCATAAGACCTTTAGATAAAAGTACAGTAGAAAATCTCGGGGGCTACAGGCAAAGGGTAATAGGATAGACAAAGAATTCTGAGGCTTTATCCAAAGCACAATCCATAAAAGAAAAATCTGATAAACTAGATTACATCAAAATTTAAAACTTTCCCTCTGAAAGCCCCTGTGACAAAGATGAAAAGACAACTACAGACTGGGAGAAAATATTTGCAAACCACATATCTGACAAAGGACCTGTAATTAGAATATATAAAGAACTTAAAAAATTAGTAAATACACCAACAAGCCAATCAGGAAATGGGCCAAAAATTTTTTTAAAAAAGTGAACAACATGAATAGAATCTAAAGATGGCAAATAAGCACACAAAAAGATATACATCATTAGCCATTAGGAATGATACAAATTAAAACCATGAGATAACACTAAACACCTATCAGAATGGCTACAATATAAAATAGTAACATCAAAAGCTGGCAAGGATGTGGAGATACTGGATCAATTATACATTGCTGGTAGAAATGTAAAATAGCACTACCACTCTAGAAAGAGAACGGTGGGGGCGCCTGGGTGGTTCAGTGGGTTAAGCCTCTGCCTCCGGCTCAGGTCACGGTCTCAGGGTCCTGGGATCAAGCCCCACATAGGGCTTTCTGCTCAGCAGGGAGCCTGCTTCCCCTTCTCTCTGCTTGCCTCTCTGCCTACTTGTGATCTCTCTCTCTCTCTCTCTGTCAAATAAATAAATAAGATCTTTTAAAAAAGAAAGAAAGAAAGAGAACAGTGTTTCTTACAAAACCAAAAATGCATTTATCATACAACCCATCAAACACTTTTAGACATATATCCCAGAAAAATGAAAATATATGTTCACACAAAAAACTGTATATGAATGATCATAGCAGCATTATTAGTTAATAGCTAAAAACTGGATAGCAACCCTGATGTCCTTCAATGGGATGTACCATAACACTCCATGATATATCCATACCATAGCATACTACTGAGGAATAAAAAAGGAACACACTATTGATATATACAACTTGGATGGAGCTCAAGGAAAAAAAAATGAAATCTATTCATCTCAAAAGGTTAAATACTACATGATTCCACTTATATAACATTCTTAAAATGACAAAATTATAGAAATAGTGAACAGATTAGTGGATGCCACAGGTGAGAGAGAAGGCAATAAGGCAGTTGTGCCTATAAAAGCTGGTAACTCAGGATCCTAGTGATGGAACTGTTCTGCATCTTGATTCTGGTAGTGGTCACATAAATTTTTCTACACATGTGATAAAACTGCATAGAACTAAACACATACACACATGCAAACACAAATGAATACATGTAAAACAAGTGAAACCTGAGTAAGGTTCATGGATTGAATCATTTTATCAAAAACAATTCCCTGGTGGCAGTATTATATTGCAGTTATGCAGTATGTTACCACTGCAGAAACTGGATGAAGCATATATGGGATCTCTACATATAATTTTCATACAACAGCATATGAATCTATAATTAACTCAAAATAAAAAGTTAAAAACACTTTTTTCACATCCAGTAAGGAAAAAAAAAAAAGAAGAATTGAGGACACTATTCAGTTAACAACTATTTCAAAGACTTTACTACAGATGATTTTCTTGCTAAGTGAACAGCTACATAATCAACCTCCATCTTACTCAGAATCCAAAGATTTCTGTTTTTCCTCTCTTTCTTTTTTCTCCTCTTCCCCTCAACACTCATAAACCTCCTTCATAACTGGCTGTAAGAGAGAACCACAGTGTATGTGTGTTTGTCTAGACTGCGACACCATGTCTCTAGTTTTATACATACATAGAGGTATTTTTTTCTTTAAAATCATTATTAGCATTCTGTGCTCGTGGTTCCCAATTTTAAAAATCCATGATATGGAACATTTTCTATTTCCCCTTTAAAAATAATTGAAATGGGGTGCCTGGGTGGCTCAGTCATTAAGCATCTGCCTTTGGCTCAGGTCAGGATCCCAGCGTCCTTCAGGCTCCCTGCTCAGTAGGAAGCCTGCTTCTCCCTTTGCCTGCTGTTCCCCCTGCTTGTGTTCCCTCTCTCGCTATCTCTGTCATAAATAAATAAAATCCTTAAAAAACAACAAAAAAAAAAGAAATAAAATAAAAATAAAAATTAATTAAAATGTTTTGGTTTTTTTTGACAATAAATGCTTCCAGATCCTACCCCCACCCCACCTCAAGGTAAGTAGCCCTTTAAAAAAAAAAGTTTCCATATGCTTGCTCTGCAGTTTGGGTTGATTACTGATAAAGCCTACACAATAGGGTACCTTCTGTGCACTGAAACAGAATAATGATTGTTAACTGTATAGAGTAAGTTGGCTACTTTTTCTAGCCATTGATGTACACAGTATTAGTAAGCCACTGCCCCTGGGCTTAGCACTGGTGTACTAAACATGGTATCCTATATAAAGAAGCACTATAACATACCATGTATTAAAAACACCTAATTAATACATTGCAGAAAGTTCATTTATTTGTAGTTCTAACTTGCACTTGTTCAGAGAGCTCTCACAGCAGGCATTATTCCTATACTTTTCCCTAGCTTTGCTTTGCAAACTACTCATTGATTTTCATATGCCCTGAGTCAGGGCTTCTGTTTGATATACATATGTGCACACACATATATTTATATATATACACTGTATATGTATTTAGTTTTATGCAATTTTACCACGTGAATGTGATATATATACATACATACTCACACACACACACACACACACACACACACACAAGTATAAGGTAGCATCTAATACAAATTCTTTGTGCAAATATCATGGGGTAGTACTCTTTTTTTTTCAACTTGTTCCAAGAAAAATATCTTTTTAAAAACTCTGCTATATTCTCAGACTAGTGACTCAACATTCTTACACCTACCTCTCATATTAGTTTCTATCTGAGGGAATAAGGGTAAGCCCTGCCCCCAAAAAGTCTTTTACAAATGTTCAAAGAAATAAAAACAAAGAATTTTTTATGTGACATTTCTTACACAACGCCCCCAAATGTCAGTTTTATAAACTATAGCTATTAGTGTATCACATTTTCAATTTTAGAGAAACAATCAGATAATCAAATAATGTATTTTCCCAAAATGACTAAGATTCATGGAATTAAACACTCATTCATTAACAGGGGGCCCATTAATGTATAAATTTTTTATATCTTGTTCTTAAGTATACAATTTTAATTTTTTCCTTATCTCTTACTCAAAGATAATTTTACAAATATTAAAAGAAATAGTTTCCATTTCCAAGCATACACTGAACTGCAATAAGCAATCTTAACAGAGCACATTAAATACCCAATGAAAAACCAACACAAAACAGCACAATTAGAGGCTGTATTAGTTTTACCTTAATTCTTCTCTCGGTGTCATCTAATTTTAACTCTGCTGAAACTAGTTTCTTTGCCAAATCATCTCGCTCAGGTAGGTGTCTAGCTTCAGAGATCTTTTTCAGTTTCTGTAAGGAAAATTTTGTCCTAAATAGTTCACCTTCTGTATCTTTCACCCTTTTTTCAGTTGCCCGTTCTTTCTCTTGAGATTTTCTTAAGCGTTCTTTGAGTGCTGTAATCTCACTGTTATGACGAGCAATAAGTTGTGAGATTTCATTTTCTGTATCTTCAAACTTATTCAGGGCTTTCTCCTGTCTGTACTGAAGCCTTTTCAAAGCCTTATTTTCTTTTAGCAGCTCAGCTAACTTGACCTGGAGTTCAGTTACTTCATTCTGCAATTCATTGATTTTTAGCAGTCTTGCAGAAAGAACCCGTTTTGTAACAAGATCAGTATCTTTCCGGAGTGGCTCCCTATTGAGGCTCTGGGAGCGAAATCCCACTCGGACTCCCTTTCTGTTTGGTGGACCCTTAGGGCTTGGCTTCCTAGGGGCTAAAAAAGAAACAGTAATGATGTAAAGTGAAAGCTATACTAATGTAATATTACTTATTCATTCTAATATAAATGAATCTATAACATTCTTTAGTCTCTTCCTTAAAAAATGATCTTACAATATTTAAGTATCAGGTTTTATTTAGAGTTCTCAGTATGTTTTTATTAAGACAGGTCCAGAATCTTTTCTCAAGAAAGGTCAGGAACTTTCTGACTTATCAAAATGATACCCCAATGGTTTATAGGAAATTATTTTTACACTGCTTTAAAAAATAACAGCATCAGGCTTTACCATTTTTAACCTTATAGATAAGATGGCAAGCCAGAATTCAAGCACAAGCATCATGAGCATTAGCACGGGGTGTAATAAACACTGGACAAAATACTGTGATATTCAAGTAATTTATGCCAAGATATTTGGGATTATAATTTGGAATGTGAAACATATGTTTTCTCTAAATTAATTAGAACTCTTTTTCTTTATTTGGGGAAACAAGACAATACCACACTGTACAGAGAGAAGATCTGGGTTTGGGACTTTGATTTACCACTTAATAACTCCTTGGGCAATTCAGCTAAACCTTTCCAGGTCTATTTTCCCCACTCATATAACGAGCATAACACCACCTATTTAACTAGGTTGTTGTGAGGATTAAACAAAGAATGCATGTAAAACAGGAAGTTCTCCACACATATTCTCTGTCAGTAATAAGAACTTAATCCCATTTATCAGTGACTGAAAATGAAAAACACAAAAACAATAATGTTATTGCATTATTTCAAATACTTGCTCAGGGGCTTTTTGTGTGAGGTTCAAATAAAAAACATTTGAAGTAATTTGAGAACAAGATAAAAACAAAAACCTACACCCTAAAAAATATAGGCATATGAAATCTTTAAATTATACATATTAAATAACAACATTTCACAAGATTGTGGAATGTCATTATTTTTACTAAAAGTTCATTAAACTTAGGCCCCAATACACAAAGCACCTGCCCTTTAAAAAAAGACATCTGGAAGTCTGCCACAGTTGAGAATAATGAACTTTAATCTCCAAGGTGACTGCTTTTTTTTCCAAGAAGGAAATGCATTCCAGAGGGGGGAAAAAAAAAAGAAAAACTAGAAAATTCAACCCTTCCTTACCCTCCCTCCAGCTGTGGATACCTTGATTCCATTATGTAAACAAGTAAAGAGTAACAGGTAATATTTATAGTTTACATTACAAAGGTTCATTAAAAAAATGGACGACTCTAAAGAATGTGTTTTGACTGTGTACTGATTTGGGATTTCAGTTCTATAATTGTTTGAATACACAAAAGGAAGCGGTAATACTAAGAAATAGGGAAAAGCCTACAACTTTGAACTACACTTTCCAATACAGTAGTAGTCACTAGCCACATGTGGCTTGAGAGATTTGAAATGTGGACAGTCCAAACTGACATATGCCATAACTGAAATACATACTGAATTTCAAACACTTGTTCAAAAAAATGCATAATGTTTTAAACACAGTGTTTTATATTAACTACATTTTAAAAAGATAATATTTTGGATCAAATAAAATATACTATTAAAATTAATTATACCTATTTTTCTTGTTTTAACGTGGTTATCAGACAATATAAAATTACATGTGTGGCTTGTAGTTGTGACTTGCATTATATTTACCCTGGACGGCACTGCTCCAATTTTAAATTGGGGCGTCCATCATTTCAATTTTCTTTCCTTCCCAACATACTGAGTAAACAGTTTTGGTATCCATATACTTTTATAGAATATGCATTCAATTCTTGAAATGACAGAAACTTTACACATAAAAATGATTATACATAAAGACAAATGTCAATTATTCCAAATCTCTGATTTTTATGTATAAAATTATATTTCTGAGCAAACAAAATTACAAATTACAAAATTACAAAATACAAATAGAAACTTATTTTATTTGAAAAGTTAAAGCCTATTTAAGAATCAGGATAGAATTTTCCACTAATACCTTACTTCGATTGTTCAGTCAGACAGGAAGGGCTTCCAAAACCAACTTTTTCACATCCTAAAAATCTGAACATTTATTTTTAGCATATTCTATTAGCATGACTAAAAACTGATCATAAAAAGTATACTTAACCTGAACTCAAAAAGATTTCCTAGCTGCCATTTACTTTTTTATTTTCATTTTTAAAACTATCGAGATGAAATACAGTGCTAGTAAGAGTGAGAAAAGATGACTATCATGTGTATCACTCTTCATCTACTCCTTGTTAAGTCACTATGAAAAAGAGGGTGAGAAAATATTGCTTTTTTTCTACCTTCGGGGGATAAAAATAAAATATGACTCCTTTAAAAAACCGTAGTAAGATGAATTATGCATCTATAAAAGACTTAAGATGTTTATACTATATAATATATATATAACATGGAATATATAAACATGTATAAATGAAACTATTAAATTTTATTGTGCATATAACTTTTGATAAAGCAACAATTTTATTTTTAAAAATATTTAATATGCTGAAAATTAAAAAGGAAGAATATGGTATCAAACATGCAAATACACAAATTCAAGTGTTTAAGATGCTATTTTAATCACATTTGTTTTGTCCTTAGTTTACTGTACACTGGTGGTTGCCAGCCTAACAAGAAACTAAATCAGTGTTTAAGGAAACACTAACTATAGCTGGTGTGGTCCTGTTGATTGATCTAAGGTAGACAAATTACCAAAGATTTTAATTCAGAAGACAAAACAAACAAGTCAGATTGAAGATTAATAACTGAAATTTTCTGGGTGATGTTGGAAATGTTTTTTAAAGTTTTTCTCAATTATTTTCCTTAATAATGTAAGGTTTAAGAATTTCTGACTCCTTAATTAGGTGACCTCCTAAACTGCTTCTGGGGAAGTAGTGAAAAATTAAAGTATTCCTACCAATAATACCAATAATTCCTTAAATAAGTATGTTATTTCTTAGGAACAAACAAGCATTTTCTAAGGTTCAACCCTACAGTCTGTTTTTTCTTAATTAGATAGCAAAAGTTTAGTATCAGATCATGCATTCAACCACAAAATCAAAACAAGAGGCTCTCACTGAGACAGATTTGGAGCAAAAGACCAAAAACCCTGAGCACTGTATAGGCAAAAGAAAGAAAAAGAAAAAGCACCCAATTGTTGTAAAAATGGACATCTCCGGGAAGTTAGATCAGGGGTCCACGAGAGGGTTGCTTTCAAAAGTAACACATTCTTTGCAGATTTTTTTAAAGCAAATATTACTTTCCAAAGTAAAAATTTATAAAGGCAAATTTAATTATACCCCTGCTTAAATCTGTTCAATAGCCAACTATTTCCACACTGAAAAGAGAGCCAATATATTATTACAGGTTTCAAAGTCCCCTGTTTTCCTTTTCAGCTTCCAATTTTACCCCTCCCTGCCTTGCAATCTAAACTCTACATAAGTGGGATGCCGGGGTGGCTCAGTCATTAAGAGTCTGCCTTTGGCTCAGGCCCTGATCCCATTGTCCTGGGATCAAGCCCCACACCAGGCTCTCTGCTCAGCCTGCTTCTCCCTCTCCCACTCCCCCTGCTTGTGTTCTCTCTCTCTCTCTCTGTCAAATAAAATCTTTTTTTAAAAACCTCTATATAAGCATTCTAACTTAGTGCTATTATAACTGTGCTGCATTCGAACATATTACCGCCATCCAGCTGAATTTTATTTGGCAAAAAAAAAAAATAAAGTAGTGACATGCTACAACATGGATGAACCTTGAAAATATTACATGTGGTGAATAAAGCCAGTCGTGAAAAGTCACAGGTTGCATGGATCCATTTATATGAAATGTCCAGAATGAGGAATTCTATAGACAGAATGTAGTAGTTTCCTAGGCTGGGGGAAGTTGGGGTGGGACTGCTAATGGACAAGGAATTTCTTTCCAGAGTAATGGAAATCTTCTGAATTAGATACTAGGGATAGCCATGTAACTGTAAATATACCAAAAACCACTGAATTCTATGCTTTAGAAGATGACATTTTATGGAAAATAAATTATATCTCAATAACTGTGCTGCATTCATTAATGTATACTGTAATTACCTCATTTACCTTAGCTTAATTTTCTATGGTGTATTTTTCTACGGTTGTCATTAGATATTTTGTTACTAAGTACATCTGGGGCTTTTTGACCGAAAATTCATTAAGATGAAGAAGAGATTTCTAGAACACTGCCTTGTCAAATATGTATTAATATGTAGATCCAAACAAGGAAAATTTTAATAAAACAAATCATTTCTAATAATTAACCTTGTTTCCATTATAACATAATTTTACAGAAAACCAAGTGGTAGTCCCAAGTCCCAAATTCCATTTCTAGATTTAATTTGAGCTTTTGCAGTAAGCACTGTGTATCCTAGAGGAAGTAGTTTTATAAAAATGTCCCTTAACTACCTTGTAGCAATCTTTTGCTGCTTTTTAGAGGTGAAGATTTAAAAAGGAATAAACATTTTGTGACTTTTTTTTTTTTTTTTTGCCTTTACAGTACCTCAGAAACAGCAAGACATTCATTTAGGAAGAAGAGAACAAAATAAGAAGGTTTATTAACAGCTCCTTCTTCTGTATATAGTATGATTTTAATTATAACAAAGGATAATACACAGCACCACAGGCAACAACTATATATAACACTATATATACAACAACTATATATATAACGACTATACATACAAAAATACATCTTATTCAAAACGACAATCAGCCCATTTCCATGCGTATATCAATATATATATAGCAATGGAAGTTTCATTCATACAACTTTCCTAAACACTTAAAATGAGTCTTCAAGGTCCACCGGACCCTTAAATAATGCTTACCTTGATGATGCACTTGGCTATCTGAAATTTGTCTTTTAGGATTTTTTCCCTTAATACTTGTGGGTGAAGAAGAATTGACCAGCGAAGACCGGCCAGAAGACTGTGGGGTAGTTTCAAAATCAGATGAAGAGTAACGGTGTTTTCCTGCCTTACTTTCTTGATCATTATCTGGACTTCTTTCTCTTTCCCCCATGGTTTTGTAAAATAGTCTCTATTCACATAATTTCACAGATTCCTTTCTCCAAAAAACTCCATGACAAGCCTGAATAGCAGTGTTTAGAGTCTTCAGATCCTGGTGATAATATTCATGTCTGCACTTTGTTTTCTCTAGGTATCTGTAGTAGAGATTAGAACATTAGCAACCAGAAGATATACTTTTGCCCCTACAATTAAGGAAGAGGAAAGGAAACACATTATATTTCGTGAAATAGGTTTTATAGTTAATTACAATGAAAGATACTAAAAGCAAATAGTATACTATTTATAATTTCTAAAAGAAGCTATAATTCAATTCACCTATATTTTTCACATTATTTATAGTATTTGGAGAAAAGACAAAATATTGGAGCTTAGACAGAGAACATGTAAAATGTCTAACATATAACTCTTTTTGAATAAAAGTTAACTGAATTTGACTCCCCTGAATCTTAAGATTTATAATAACAAGTGCTTATTTTTGACAGACGTATATAATGACCAAATCACCATTTTTTTTTCTGGGGGGGGCAGTGGTGGTTAAGGCAAGCCTAACAGGAACAGCAACAACAAAAACCAGCTACATAAAAGTGTAAAACTAAAGTATGGAAAAAAAATTAATCAAATTAAAACACCTAATGAAAAACATTAGCAACATGACAGAAAAATGGTTACCATCCTTAACATATATAAATAACTCATACCATCCCATACGAAAAATAAGAGGCCAAAAGTTAAATGGGTAATTACATATTAAGACCCACAGTGGGCAATACAAATGATAGGCACATAAAAATATTCAACTTCAGATACCATTTTTAAACTTAACCAATTACCTAAGTTTTTTCAAAATAACACTCAATGCTGCTAGAATGCCTATCAAGAAAAGATCCACAAGATTTTTGGAAAAAAATTTGGCAACATATATTAAAACTTTGATTGCATTTTTAACCTTTGATCCAGTAATTCTATGCCTAAAATAACAAGAATCCTAAAAGCAGAGGAAAGGTTATGTACAAATGGTTACAGAGTACAACTTTTTTAAAGATGTATTTATTTAAGAGAGAGTATGCAACCAACTGTGCCACCCAGGTGCCCCTACAGTACAATTTTTTTTTAAAAAAGGGAAGCAACGTAAATGTCTAACAATTGCAGAATAGTTAAGAATATTGTAAAAATCAATACAACATAATATCATGCTATTATTAGAGACACAAAAAGTTTGTTACTAGAGGAAATGTTTATAGTACTATGGTAAAGACAAAACTCAAACTAGTGAATACAATATAGTCTCAACTATACATATTCATTGAAAAGAAAATACTGAAAATACTGAGTATTCTTCCCTCAGAAACTGAAAAAAATTTGTGAAGTGCGAGATACATATACACCAAAATAGTGTCTGGCCCACAAGAATTTTAAATGATTTTTTTCCTCTCTTTATATATTTTTATTTTATAATAAAATAAAACTGGATTATCTTTTTAATTGGAATAATTGTTTTTAATATTCAGAAAAAAAGTCCCATTGACAAAATTAATATTTCAAGTATTCAAGTGGTTCTAGTACTATATGGAAAAAGATATGCAGACAAGGCAGTGGTACTAATGTTCACTGCAGTATTATAGTGGTAGAGGACCAAAACAATTAGAAGGACCATCAATAAGGTACTGGTGACATAATATAACCACATAATGAAGTACTGTACTATGAAGCTACCAAAGGAATGAGCACTACCTCTGTTTACTTTCTGCAGTCTGGAGTGATCTCCACAAAATATTAAGGAAAAAATATGGACAAAGCATGTTTACTATATTACCATTTATCAAAAAAAAAAAGATTACAAACTTGTATACATAATGTTTCATGTTCTTAAAAAGTAAAAGGAAAAACTAAACACTTAATGAAAAAAAAGGGGGGAGGGGTTCTGTAGGGCAAGGCTGCCCAATAAAACTTTCAGCAAGAAAGGAAATGTTTTTTCATGGGGCGTCAGCGCCTGCTGCACTCAAAGGAGAACTTCTATGAAAGCAGCTTATGCTCTGAATTGATAATGACGAGGTCTACAGCCCAGCATTCTGAAACTCTGTCCCCAAGTAGAAGAATAAGCACTGATTTCAAGGTTTCTGTATTTTCCTTCACATAGTGTCCTTATTTACATAAACTTCGACTGCATCACAGCAAAAAAAAAAGAATGGAAATGTTTTATAATCTGTGCTATCTGGTATAGTAACTGACCACATATGAGCACCTGAGCACCTGAAATGTGGCAAATGTGACTAATTTTTAATTCTGTTGAATGTTAATTAACTTAAGCTTTAAAAGCTATACATAATGGTGTTTGGCTCGCTGAATCTCAATGATCTCATTTTTTTCTTTTTTTTTTAATTTTTTTCTTTTTTATAAACATATGAAGTATTTTTAATCCCCAGGGGTACATGTCTGTGAATCACCAGGTTTACACACTTCACAGCACTAACCATAGCACATACCCTCCCCAATGTCCATTATTCCACCCCCCTTTCCCGACCCCCCTACCCCCAGCACCCCTCAGTTTGTTTTGTGAGATTGAGAGTCACTTATGGTTTGTCTCCCTCCCAATCCCATCTTATTTCTTTTCTTCTTTTCCTACCTCCCCCAACCCATGTTGCATCTCCACTTCCTCATATCAGGGAGATCATATGATAGTTGTCTTTCTCTGATTGACTTATTTCACTAAGCATGATACCCTCTAGCTCCATCCACGTCATTGCAAATGGCAATATTTCATTTCTTTTGATGGCTGCATAGTATTCCATTGTGTATATACACCACCTCTTCTTTATCCATTCATCTGTTGATGGACATCTAGGTTCTTTCCATAGTTTGGCTATTGTAGACATTGCTGCTATAAACATTCGGGTGCACGTGCCCCTTCGGATCACTACGTTTGTATCTTTAGGGTAAATACCCAGTAGTGCAATTGCTGGGTCATAGGGTAGTTCTCAATGATCTCATTTTTAAAGGGAATAGTAATAGTAACTTCCTTGGAGAACTGCTGGGACAGTTAACTAGGTTAATTCAAGAACTATGACACCATAAGCACTCAGTAAAAATCAATTACATTTACAATTCAAACATACAAAATGCTCAGTAAATTGATTGATATTCCTTGTCAAAGACTCAGTTTTAATTACAATATAATTAAAAGCTGATCATATGGTATAAATGAGGATTATTTGTTTATATGCCTATAGCAGAAGTAGCTCCCTATGACCTGTCCCATCTTAATCAGAGGTGCCACCTAACCTTTCACTGCAAAAGATTACCAAAAGATTACCACAAAACATTACCTGCCATTCATCTTCTACGCACCAGCATTCATCCTTCCCCATCCATGCCTCAAATATATGCATATAGTTTATTTAAAAAAAAAAAAAAAAAGAACCATCAACTGCCCCATTATTCAAGTCCCTCTCCCTTGGATAGCTATTTTAGTGGCTTATACTTTTATGCTTATGCTATTTCTTGAATTAGCAACTTAAGACTATGTAAGATGAGGATTTAACTTGTGACTCATTTTTAAATGGTTGCAACATGTAATGACTTGTTTGGAAGTTTTTTCCTTCAGATTCCTAATTGTCCTTTTTTCTTATTGAAAAGAAAAAACAACCTTCCTATATCAATAATATTGACCTAGCTTGCTAGTCATTCTATCTTTAGCCTGAATTTCACTTCTTTCCTCCTCTTAAAAACATTTTTCTTGGAGATCAATTATTTCCAATTCTAATTTAAACCAATTATTCTGTAGCCCTGTGGTACCACTGTCATTCTGGAATCATTTTTGTAGTACTTCTGAGATAATCCACCATTTCTAACAGCTCATGTCATCATCTTTATTAGTTTTGATCATCACTTTTCTGGTCTATATTCTCAAGTAACTTCTACAGAAAGGGTAAGTAGGTTGACATGAGAGACTGTGGACTCTGAGAAACAAACTGAGGGTTTTGGAGAGGAGGGGGTGGTGGGATGGTGAGCCTGGTGGTGGGTGTTAAGGAGGGCACGTATTGCATGGAGCACTGGGTGTGGTGTGTAAACAATGAATCTTGGAACACTGAAAAAATAAAGTTAAATTACCAAAAAAAAGGGTAAATAAGTTCAGAAAAATGTTCTGAGTCTTTGTATGCCTGAGAAGGTCTTTATTTTGCCCTCCAATCTGGTAGTTTTTGTAAGTTCTGCCATCTAAGTTATTTTCTCTCAGAACTTTAAAGACACTACTCCACTGTCTTCTAAACCCTCAGAGGTTCTTGGAAGATGTTATACTCTCTCTTTTATCCAACATGTACTTCTTCTGAGCTCTCACCATGCAACCATAATGAAAACAACAACCTCAAAAATCCCTGCCATTACGGAATTTACACTCTAGTTATGCTCATCTGATTCTCATTCCCTTATGGGTTATCTTTTTCTTTTCCTTCCTAGGAGTTTTTAGGATTTTCCCTCCTCTTATACTGCAATCCCACAACATGCATAGGTGCGAGTCTTTTTTCACTGATTGTGTTGCCCCTTTACCTCTCTCTTCCTTTTAATATTGAAACAAGTAACTTTAAGCAATAGAAATGTTTTTATGTTACTTTTCTGATAACTGGCTTTCCTATTTATTCTTCTTGAGATTTCTACTGGCTAAATTACAAACTGTTCTCTCTGTATTTCTATTTTCACTCCAACTTATCTTTTAACTATCCGGGATTGTTGTGCTTTTATTTACTTTGTGCAAACACCTTAATTCCCAAGAATTTTTTCTCATTCTGGTTTTTTAAATAACTATCCTGTTCTTGATTTACTGATGCAATATATTTTCATTCCTCTGAGAACACTAAAAAGACATTTTGTTTGCTTTAAAGTCTCTCCTGATCCAGGACCTCCGTCTCACATGGTGACAGTTTTTCTCATTTATATATGGTTTTATTTCTTTGAAGGTAATTTTTGGTTGTCCATTGATATTTTAAAAAGGAAAAAGAAAGATAAAGAATAAATGGAAAACAGGTATTTATAAATAAGGCTTCCTGACATGCACACCTTGCTTTATGATGAATAGCAGAGAATCAGCCATTTTCCAGGGGGCTCCTAAAAAGCTAGAATTACAAGGGATAATCTTCAGATACAAATATCCACCATGGCAACACTACTTCTCTTTTAGGGCTGTCTTTATTTTGATTTTCTGAAGAAATTGCTTCTGCATTTTTTGATGGGAAAGAAAGGGAATGGTGAAGGGCGGGGACTATTACACTGAGTCACTGTGTATGGGACTGGGTAGGAAAGGAGGCATAACTATTACACAGTTTTTCAACTATTCTTCCTTCCCATTTTCAATTATCCTTTCTCCCTGACTTTTCAAATTCTAAGATCCTCTGAGATTCTTTTGGGTATACCTGAATCTTTCTTTTCTGTAGTTCCCTCCTGAATGTTTTCAGACACAACTTTCTCTGTTTCAATGTGTTTCATCTATCATTACTCTTTTCCTCTTTAGAAATGTGCTGTGATGTCTTATTTACAGACAGTACCCTAAACACCTGATTACTAGTAAGAAATTGAATTGGTACTCAAAAAACTCCCAAGAACAAAAATCTGGGATCAGAAAAATTCACAGGTGAATTCTACCAAACATATAAAGAATACCTATTCTCGACATTTTTCCAAAGACATATAGATGGCCAACAGACACATGAAAAGATGCTCAATAATAGAGAATATATAGAGAAATACAAATCAAAACTACAATGAGATGTCACCTCATACCTGTCAGAATGGCTAAAATCAAAAGCACAAGAAACAACAGGTGTTGGTGAGGTTGTAGAAAAAAGGGAACACTCTTGCTCTACTAGTGGGAATACAAACTGGTACAGCCACTGTGGAAAACACTATGGACGTTCCTCAAAAAGTTAAAAATAGAACTACCTGGGGCACCTGGATGACTCAGTCAGTTAAGTGTCTGACTCTTGATTTTGGCACAGGTCATGATCTCAGGGTCATGAGGCTGAGCCCTATGTTGGGCTCTGTGTTAAGACACTGGAGCCTACTTAAAATCCTCTCTCTCCCTCTCCCTTTGCTCCTCCCTATCCCCACTCTCTCTCAAAACAAAAAATGAAAAACAAAAAAATCTACCTTATGATCCAGCCATTGTACTACTAGGTATTTACTAAAGAATACAAAAAAAAAACCTAACTCAAAGGAATACATGCACCCTGATATTTATAGTTGCATTATCTACTATAGCCAAACTATGGAAACAGCCCAAATATTCATTGACTGATGAATGGGAAAAGATGTGGGGATGTGTGTGTGTGTATAATGGAATATTACTCAGCTATAAGAGAAGTCTTGCCATTTGCCATGGTGTGAATGGAACGAGAGAGTATTATACTAAACAAAATAAGTCAGATAAAGACAAATACCATATTATTTCATTCAAATGTGGAATTTCAGAAACAAAACAAACGAGCTTAGGGGAAAAAAAGAGAGGCAAACCAGGAAATAGACTCTTAACTATAGAGAACAAACTAATGGTTACCAGAGGAGAGGTGGGTGGGGGAATGGGTTAAACAGGTGATGGGGACTAAGAAGTGTACCTGTTGTGATTAAGCACTAGTTGTTGTATGGAAGTGCTGAGTCACTATACTGTACAACTAAACAATATTACGCTGTATGTTAACTAACTGGAATTTAAATAAAAACAAAACAAAAGTAAAGGATAGTTGTTTTCTTCAAACTATTCCAAAAATAGAAGAGGAGGGAAAGCTTCCAGATACATTCTACAAGGTCAGCATTATGTTGATACTAAAACCAAGATAATACCAAAAAAAGAAAACTATAAGCCGATATACCTAATGAACATAGATGCAAAATGTCAACAAAATATTAGCAAACTACATTCAATAATACATTAAAAGAATAATTCAGTACCATTAAGTGGGATTTACTGCAGAAACACCAGAACAGTTCAACAACTACAAACCATCAACATGACACACCACATAACAAAGGAGGGATAAAAATCATATGATTATCTCATTAGATGCAGAAAAAACATCTGACAAAATTCAAAATCCATTCAATCCATCTACTGAGCGAAACTGTCAACAAAGTGGGCTGACAGAAAACATACTGCAACATAATTAAGGCAATATATGTCAAACCCACAGCTAACAGTATATTCAATGATGAAAAACTGAAAACTTTTCCTCCAAGATCAGGAACATGACAAGGATGTCCACTCATTCTTACTCAAAATGACACTGGAAGTCCTAGCTACCTCAATCAGACAAAAAATTAAAGAAAAGGAGGAAGGAGGAGCAAGATGGCGGAGAAGTAGCAGCTGAGAAGTCATCAGGTAGCAGGAGATCAGCTAGATAGCTTATCAAACCACTGCGAACACCTACAAATCCAACGGGAGATCGAAGAGAGGAAGAACAGCAATTCTGGAAACAGGAAATCGACCACTTTCTGAAAGGTAGGACTGGCGGAGAAGTGAATCGAAAGCGACG
>PISX010024275.1:0-28194 GCA_004024625.1 Mellivora capensis
CCATAAGTGACTCTTAATCTCACAAAACAAACTGAGGGTTGCTGGGGGGAGGGGGTCGGGAAAGGTGGGTGGGGTAATGGACATTGGGGAGGGTATGTGCTATGGTTAGTGCTGTGAAGTGTGTAAACCTGGCGATTCACAGACATGTACCCCTGGGGATAAAAATATGTTTATAAAAAATAAAAATTAAAAAAAAATTACCCAGCTTATTTCCAAAGAGGTTGCACCCTTTTATAGTCCCACCAGCATTTGTATTAAGGTTTGGATGGCTCTACATTTTTACCTACACTTGGTATAGTCTGTATTTTTTGATTGTCATTATTCTAGTGGGTTTGCATTTCACTAATAACTAATGATCTTGAGCACTTTTTAATATAGTTATAGCTATTTGGATGGGTGGGTTTTTTTGGTGTAAAATGTCTATTCAAGCTTGTTTTTCTGTTTGGTTGTGTATCTTCTTATTGAATTGTAAGAGTTCTTCAAACAGTTTTAAAACAATCCTTTAACAGATGTATGATTTGGAAATATTTCCTATCAGGTAGATTATCTCTTCATTTTCTTAATGGTATATTTGAGCACAAAAGTTTTTGAATTTTGATGAATTCCAGTTCATCGAGGGTTTTTTGGTGGTAGTTATAACTTGTGATTATTGTGCCAAACCTGAGAACTTCTTGCTTAAACAATGTTACAGAAATGTTTCTCTTATGTTTTCTTCTAGAAAATTTATAGTTTTTTAAATTATTTTTATTTATTTATTTGACAGACAGAGATCACAAGTATGAAGGGAGGCAGGCAGAGAGAGAGGAGGAAGCAGGCTCTCCACAGAGCAGAGAGCCTGATGCGGGGCTGGATCCCAGGACCCTGGGATCATGACCTGAGCCAAAGGCAGAGGCTTTAACCCACTGAGCCACCCAGGTGCCCCGAAAATTTATAGTTTTTGTCCTTTATGCCTGTGATCCATTTTTGAGTTATTTATATGGTACCTAGCTAATTGACTTAATTAACAGTGTTAGTAAAGGGTTTATATTTGTGTTTATTGACATTAAATTGTCCCAGTACCATTTATTGAGAAGAATAGATTTTCCCCATTGAGTTGTTTTGGCCCTTTTGTCAACTATTAAATACAAAGGTAAGGATTCTTTCTGGATTCTCAATTCTGTCCCATTGATCTGTATACCTCATTTATGCCAATACCACGTTATCCTGATTATTGTAACTTTATAATAAGTTTTGAAATCAGGTAGTGTCCTCCAACTTTGTTCTTTTTTCAAACTTGTTTTGGCTAGTCATGTTGTCAGCAGAACTTCAAATCATTTTAGAATAATGTTAAATCTGGGATATAACCAGATGATGACTCAATATGAAATATTTTATAGATTTATTAGCTAGAATAGACACATAAGGGCTCCTTTTAGCATCAGGGAACCTAACAAATGACATAGAACAGTAATTTCTGATTTTTAACTTATGCTAATTTTTTTCACAAAGCCTGAGAAAATTATGAGAATTCAAAGGCTTGCATATAATTGATAGTTTGAATAAATACTTTTCTTAAATCTTTTTAAATTTTTTTAAAAATTTATTTATTTGTCAGAGAGAGAGGGAAAGAGAGCGAGCAAGCACAGGCAGACAGAGTGGCAGGCAGAGGCAGAGGGAGAAGCAGGCTCCCTGCTGAGCAAGGAGCCCAATGTGGGACTTGATCCCAGGACGCCGGGATCATGATCTGAGCCGAAGGCAGCCGCTTAACCAACTGAGCCATCCAGGCATCCCTTAAACCTTTATGTGTATCTCTACTGACCAGGATTTCCTTGGATACAACTGTAAGTATATGTGCAGTCACGTAACAGTATTAATCAAGTCTTCTTGTTGAACTAATTATCTTTGACAGCTTCTCTGTTTAGTACAATATCACTTTTTGTCATTGTTTTTGTTATCTGGTTTCATCAATAAATTCTAAAACAAAAAACAAAAAACCACTTCTTCATTTGTACAATTTGGCTATGGAGAAGTTTTTATAGACTACTTTTATTCAAGTTATGTCAGACAAATAGCAAAGATTTTCTGACTATAAAATGTTAGTGGATTCAACAGTCTGCAGAGAATTGTATTGACTTTGTCATTCTCTGAATAATAATTACTGCTTTACTTTCTGTTCATATCTATAGTTCTAAAATGAGCTCTGTTATTTGACAGAGGCACTGTATCAATCATTTCGCTTACTTTTTTCCCAATCATTGCTTTTCCTTTTCCTTTTTTTTTTTTTGCCAGTAGGATTCCTCATGTTTCACAAGTTATTTCAAAACACCACAAAGCTTTTGTATTCTTATCCTTATTACACAGCACGTTAGTTTTTGGATGCTTGACTGTCCTTCTATTTTGCTTCAGAAATTTTGACAAGTTTCTCATAATGTTCTTTGAATGTGTCAAAATGATACCAGTGTTCTAAATGCAACACATAATGAAATAGAGTCACTCACAGTTGGCTGTGAAATTCCAAATTTCAAACAATTTTGATGATATTTTTGTAATATTTTGTGTTTTTTGTTGAAGCTAGTATTTCTATGAATTTAACAAGGTGATGCAGTTGTTAATGTGGTTTTATTACTATCAACACCAGTGCTCATATTTGTTATAAATATCTTCTCCTATTATGCCTAAAAATCTTTTAAAACCTCTTATCCATGATAGTTTCAATTAAAAAACCCAACCCAATCCAGTTTATAATTCACAATAATTATATTCATATATATAAAATATATGATATATATATTCATGCAGAATACCTTCTACATAAATATATATCATATATATGAGTAATACATATTCAATATATATTCATATAGTAAGCTATGATTGACTTTCAGAAATGGTGAATTAACACTTTAGTAAGAAATACATGATGATGAACATGGAAATTGGATATATGAGAAACTCTACCAGACATCTGTACATTCATGCCATCCTTACAGCCAAAGAAGAAATTTTGATTATTGAAGGCTTGACCCATTCATAAATTTGCCTGTGTAACCAGACTCAGTCTGTGCAAAATGAATTACTATAAGACTACCTTCTTTGGTCTTATTCTAAGTAATAATACTTATAAAAATAAGAGTTTGTTCTGCTAGTTAATTTCTTTCTTGATAGATGTTTAAAATATATAGCTATGAAAATGTTAGAAATATATAACTGGTAAAATGTTCAAATGTTAACAAAATAATCTTGTGGACCAATAGTGATATATGTGGCATGCTTTGGGAGACATTGGCTTATCCTTGAGGCAGGGCCTGAATCATTTAACAAACCCACTATTTCTAAGTCATCTGAACATCTACACTGTGCCAGTCAAAGATAGATATAAGCTGTTATGAAAAATAGCTGTCAGTATTCTTGATTCCTACTTCTGAATCTAACTTTTTAATGAACAGTTGGGATTATTAATAGATGAAAAAGGCAAAGAAAAATTTAGATAATAGAAACCTCCTCCACTCCTTCTAAAAGCAACTAGGGTGTTAAAACAAAACAAAAAAATATAACTGAATACATCTGGGTTCCAGTCCAGATTTTTTTTTAAAGATTTTATTTATTTTTTATTTATTTGTCAGAGAGAGAGAGAGAGAGAGAGCACAGGCAGGCAGAATGGCAGGCAAAGAGAGAGGGAGAAGCAGGCTCCCTGCCGAGCAAGGAGCCTGATGTGGGACTCGATCCCAGGACGCCGGGACCATGACCTGAGCCAAAGGTAGCCACTCAACCGACTGAGCCACCCAGGCGTCCCTCCAGTCCAGATTTTTTTGCTGAAACCTCTTAGGTAACATAAACCATTATGTATATGATAGCCTCCTGGGTATATTAAAAATAATTATTCCTCCCTTGTAAGATTCTTGCAAGGTTTTAATGAGATACCAAATGTGGCATTCTTGGCACAGGGCTTAGTTCATAGTAGATGTTCAAAATATTAAAAATACATTATTTTTTTTTCTCTCTCTGAGCTAAGAATAACTTCCATACGTTTTTTTGTGATACTGTACAAAATAAATTATGTTGTTTGCAAAAATTTTCTAAGCTGCCTCTCTATCAAGGGTAAACAAGATTTTCTTTGAAAATTACAAAGGCACCAACAAATCTAAAAAGACAAATAATGGAAAAATTTAAACATTTCCAAAGTAGAATACTTTTGTCACAGAGTCAGCATGGCCTAATAATGTGCTCTAAATGTTGGATGCTTTGAGATCTTCAGATGAGAGACTCTGTTGAAATAAGGTATCATTACCATTAATTTTACTAAGCTTAGCCAAAAGAATTTTTAAAATTACAGAATTGAGACACGTATCTCAGCCTTCCTATCACATTATCCCTTAGAATATGCACAAAATCTCTAAATGGATCAGTTAGCCTGAATCACAATATACAAAATTACTATCTCAATTATAAAAATACAGTATTGTATTCCCTAACTGGTGAACCTAGAATTAAATAATACTTTGCAGAGAAAAGAAGATGAAATTTGTTTAGACAAATTGATATTTAAACAAAAGACTTATCACTATAGAATACATAAAGTTAATATGGTATCTCATTTTTGATATCATTGTTATTCTTATTACTTTTCTCTCCAAGAAAAAAAGAGTCAATGTTTATTTGTGTTAGGAATTCTGGAATAAATTTCTATAACATGTGATTTAGTTTGGTGATTTTTTTTTCCCCTGAGAGAAAGCTTCTGGAACAATGGTGATTTTTTTTTTAAAGATTTTATTTATTTATTTGACAGACAGAGATCACAAGTAGCAGAGAGGCAGGCAGAGAGAGGGGGGAGGGCAGGCTCCCTGCTGAGCAGAAAGCCTGATGTGGGGCTCGATCCCAGGACCCTGGGATCATGACCTGAGCTGAAGGCAGAGGCTTAACCCACTGAGCCACCCAGGCACCCCAATGGGTGATTTTTTAAAATCCATCCTTCCTCCCTGGTTTATGTGTTTTTTTCACTCAAGACAGATATTGTAGGATAAGTCCAGAGCAAAGGACCATGACCTTAAAGTTTTAGGAATATATGAAAACCCTAATGCCATTCAAAGACCATTGGTTTTGGTAGGCATTGTTGATGTGAAGTAACACAAAACATGTCTTCTATGTGTTTTTGTGGAATAGTGAGTCAGATGAAGTTATGTTTGATTCAGACCATGAATCTTTTGACTGGGCCATTCAAAGTGACTGTAAAAACTGAAATGGATTTGGCAGACACATTTATTTTCTTTTTAGTTTAAGAAATCTTTCTAAATTATTTTGAAATTTTAAAAAATGCATATTTCTTAGTACAAAAGCAACATGTTTTCATTGTATAAAAACTAGACAAGAGATAAAAAATATATTTTGTATTCTATGTTGAACATTATTTTTGTATAAATTTTAATTTGTCTTAAGAAGTCTCATTTTTCCTCTCTATAAACACTATTTAATTCTTATGAAAAAATACACTATTTTATTTTTTATTATTGGGATCATCATTTTGCATTATATTTAAGATCTGCTGATACAAGAAACAAGAAAAAAAGGTTAAAAAATATACAAATAAAAAAATATACATATAAAACCCCACTAATAACCTCACTAGCTAGGCATAATCACTATTAACATGTTAGGTATATATTCCTCTAGGGTTTTCTGAATTTTTATTTTTATTTAAAAAAAATTTTTAGGGGCGCCTGGGTGGCTCAGTGGATTAAAGCCTCTGCCTTCCGCTCGGGTCGTAATCCCAGGGTCCTGGGATTGAGCCCCTCATCGGGCTCTCTGCTCAGCAGGGAGCCTGCTTCCTCCTCTCTCTCTCTCTCTGCCCGCCTCTCTGCCAACTTGTGACCTCTATCTGTCAAATAAATAAGTAAAATCTTTAACAAATTTCTTTTTTAATTTTAATTTTTTATTTGAGAGAGAAAGTGCGAGCAGGGGGGGGGAACGGGAGAGAATCTCAAGCAGGATCCATGCTCAACACAGAGCACGATGTAGAACTCTATCTCACGACTGCATGATCATGACCTGAGCCAGACTGACTCAACAGGGTTCTTGCTGAGTGCAGGCTGGAATGATACAATATTGGGAGTGGGAGATTTTTGCTAACCTGGTCTAGCAGGAATTTGCTCAAACTCTATTGTATCAAACAAGGACATAGAGGGCAATCGGAAGTTGGGCCTGGTCAAGCAGAGAGCTCAGAGGAGACTGATTAAAACTAGGTTAAGCAAAGATTCCTTGTCAAGAGGAAGTCGATGGACAACCTACAAATAAGTAAGCATGGATGTTAGCTTATGATAAGTTCTATGGTAAAAAGTAAAACAGGATAAAGTAGATAGGGAGTGCCAGTGAGTGAAGTGGATGTGGGTTTCTATTTTATTTAGAGTCATCAGAGGCTTCACCT
Source organism: Mellivora capensis (assembly GCA_004024625.1). Classification (NCBI taxonomy): domain Eukaryota; kingdom Metazoa; phylum Chordata; class Mammalia; order Carnivora; family Mustelidae; genus Mellivora; species Mellivora capensis. The sequence goes on from PISX010024275.1 coordinate 6,398, forward strand.
AAAATGCAACTTGAAGAACACAAAAGAACAAGCCATGCAGTGTTCAAGTAAGAGTGTTGCCGTCAGAAGGAACAGCTGTGCAAGGGCCTTCAGGTCAAAGTGCTCTGAGCACTCTGAAGAGTAGATATATAAAGGAGAGGGATAAACAGTGAGATAGACATACTCCTGTTTAGAGATCAGGGGTATAAGGAGGGACAAACAAAGAAGAACTAGAGTAGTGAATAAAAAGAGTGAATATTCAGAGGCCAAGTGAAGAAAATGTGTCCAGAAGAAAGTGTTAATCATTTCAAATGACCCAAATAAATTGAGGACTGAAGATTAGCCATTGAATTGAGCTACATGGGAGTTATTGGTTTTCTTGGTAGAAGCTGTTTTGTTTGAGTGGTGAAGTTGAAAACTTCTCTAGAGTAGAAACAATTTAGAGAGAAGGGGAAGGAACTGTAGGATAGTAAACACAATTCTTTCTATGAGTATTGAAGAAAGGAGAACTTAGGAATGAAATGAATGGTGACTGGAGGTCAATTTTTTTTTAAGCAATAAAAGCATGTTTTTATGTGGGGGGAATTATCCCCTAGAAGAAAATTTTGACGATGGGAGAGCGAGAGGGAACAGTTGCTAAAGTGGTGTTTCTGAGTAGATGAGAAGTAGATATTCCTGAGTACATGGGGTATAGAGAACAAGGGGAGGGACTGGTTTTGGATAGAAACATAGACAGTTCATTAGCATTAGTGGGAGGGAGAGTGGAGATACAAGTCCAGATTCAAGGAGATGGGTTATGTTGGAAGGATACAAAAATTCTATTTTGACTAATTTTTTTTTTTAACATAGGAAGTCAAGTCATCAACAGATATTGAGGATAAGAGACATGGTGTCGAAGTTCAGTCTAGTTTCAATGGACTAGACTGGACTCTAGTCACAAAGAAACAGCCATACCAATCCAACTGGCTGAATCAGAAGTTTTAAGAGAGGCTGCTATGGACTGAATTGTGTCTCATCTCTCCTTCCATTTATTCCCCCAACTCATATGTTGAAGCCCTAACACCCAGACAGGATGTATTTGGATAGAGGGTCTTGGGGAGTTAATTATATTTAGATGAGGAAATGAGGCTGGGGCCCTCACAATGAGATTAGTGCCCTTATAAGAGACTCCAGAGAGTTTGCTCTCTATCTCCCTCCACCAAGAGAGGTCACAGGGAGAAGGTAGCCACCTGCAAGCTAGGAGGACAACTCTCACCAGAATCCAACCATGCTGCCACCCTTATCTTAGGTTTTCTGGCCTCAAGAACTGTAAGAAACAAGTTTCTGTTGTTTAAGTCACCCAGTCACCCAGATGAGCTAAACAGGGGTATGGAACAATTGTCTGGGAGAAGGCAACAGGAATGGGTTAGAGAAATTGGAATTGCTAGTTGGCACTAAAGGCTCACGGGAGATTAGAACTGATACACTTAGAGTGAGACCTATCGTCCAGAGAGTGTTTTTCACCACTTAACTTACTTTGTGCAGGTACAGAGTCACAGATAGTCATTTAGTGCTCATGTAGAAAACAATAGTAAGAGCAGGACAGCTAAGCATTTGTTACATGTCCAGCCACAGCAGAGAAATCCTATGTGGGGCGGGGGGGGGGATGGGGGTGGGATAAACAAAGAAGCAATGAACCACAGCTCCAAACTCAATAGCAGAGCAGAGTATGTTGTTAAATGAAAACCACAAATAGACTAGATTAGCCAATTTAAGTCAAGGAGTTTCAATGCTGAGATGTCCTGAATCCAGAAAAGTATGGATAATGGGCTGCTTGCTCAATTTTCATCTTCTGTTTGGCATACTGTAGACTTAGTCACAACTATGTCTAGGATGGAGTCGGCTTCAGGTATTGGAACTCTCTAACCATTAACATTAATCCAAGGGTGAACCTTCACATGTAGTCAATCCTCCTTTTTCACAGATTTCTGTATCTGTTCACTAAAATTTATTTGTACCCCCCCCCAATTAATACTTGTGGTGTTTTCACAGTCATCTGTGGACATGCACAGTATGGTGAAAAATTTGAGTCCTTTGATGTGCACATTCTCAGGTGAGGTCAAAGTGACGCCCTTCCTTCTTGCTTCAGCTCTCATACTGTAAACAAGTATGCTTTTCTCACCCTATTTAATGCCATGTGTTTTGTGTATGTGTGTGTATGTGTGCTTTTTGTTGGTGATTTGACTATTTGATATGGCCCACAAGTGTATGTGTCCCTAAGCACAAGAAAGCGGGGAGAAAGTGGAGCTAATGTATGTGTTATATATACTTTGTTCAGGTCGGTCTAAGTTATAGTGTTGTTGGCCATGAGTTAAATGTTAATGATGCAACAATATATGTTAGATAGCTGTCTTTGCAACTGACAGAATGGGAGAAGATATTAACAAATGACTTATCAGATAAAGGGCTAGTATCCAAAATCAAAAAGAACTTATCAAACTCAACACCCAAAGAACAAATAATCCAATCAAGAAATGGGCAGAGGACATGAACAGACATTTCTGCAAAAAGACATCCAGATGGGCAACAGACACATGAAGAAGTGCTCCACATCACTCAGCATCAGGGAAATACAAATCAAAACCACACTGAGATACCACCGCATTTCAATCAGAATGGCTAAAATTAACAAGTCAGGAAATGACTTAATGCTGGTGAGGATGCGGAGAAAGGGGAACCCTCCTACACTGTTGGTGGGAATGCAAGTGGGTGCAGCCATTCTGGAAAACAATATGGAGGTTCCTTAAAAAGTTGAAAATAGAGCTACCCTATGACCCAGCAATCGCACTACTGGGTATTTACCCTAAAGTTACAAACATAGTGATCTGAAGGGGCACGTGCACCCAAATGTTTATAGCAGCAATGTCCACAATAGCCAAACTATGGAAAGAACCTAGATGTCCATCAACAGATGAATGGATAAAGAAGAGGTGGTATATACCACCTCTTCTTTTATATTTATACACACACACACATGCACACACACATGCACAGACAATGGAATACTATGCAGCCATCAAAAGAAATGAACTCTTGCCATTTGCAAGATGTGGATGGAACTAGAGGTTATTATGCTAAGCAAAATAAGTCAATCAGAGAAAGACAATTATCATATGATGTCCCTGATATGAGGAATTTGAGAGGCAGGGTGCAAGGTTTGGGGGGTTGGGAAGGAAAAAATGAAACAAGATGGGATCAGGAGGGAGACAAACCATAAGAGACTCTAAATCTTACAAAACAAACTGAGGGTTGCTGGGGAGTGGGGGGTATGGAGAGGGTGGTTGGGTTATGGACATTGGGAGGATATGTGCTATGGTGAGTGCTGTGAAATGTGTAAGCCTGAAGATTCACAGACCTGTACCCCTGGGGCAAATAATGCATTATATGTTAGTAAAAATAATTTTTTAAAAAGATAAGTTGTCTTCAAACAGAAACACACATAAAATAAGGTTATGCATTGATCAGCTGATGGAGATGTTATGACCAGATACTCATGGAAACTTTCTCCTGGATTTCCCTAGGAGCAAAGTTCTAGTATTTGCTAATTCAGTGCTCACAGAGATTTTATAGAATTTGAGTAGTGAGAATCAATTGTATGTAGTAGGTCATTCAATTATTCATGTTAAATTTTTCAGAGAAACTGAACTGTTGGACCATTCCATCACTCCATGGCACTCACTCCATCACCTTCTTCCCGTCCTTTGGCTGTGTAGGCTTCCTAAGCACTCAGTCCTGTATGTAGTAGGTACCTTTCAATCCCAGCAGATCTCTTCCTCTCCCCCATAAGAATTGAACATTTGCCATTGCCATCTTGTACTAGAGTCCCCATTGGGATTTTATGAATGTATTCTCCCCTCAATTATTTTTTTCAAAAGAAGCCATGAGGACTTTTACTATTCTATGTTCTTGCCTTTGAGCTTGTCTTGGTTGTCCTTCCACCTAAACCCTGCCCTATGCCTTGTAAAATCCACTTGTGTCCCTTCTTGGCTTTGGGATGAAGCCATTTGGCTAAGGTGAACAACAGTCTCCAGAATTCCCTTTCTAGTATATTTCTGGTTAAGATGGACTAGAAGAGGTATTTTCTTAAGTGAGTTGATGGACTGTAATTTCATAGCTTGTACTTTATTCCAGTTATTCTTTCAAACACTAATCTGAGTTCCACTTTGAAGGGATTATATAAAGTCCCTAATTTGTTGAATTTAAATTAATTGAAATAGGATTATTTTAGGTACACCTAACTTAATCTGTTGGAATTCCTTTAAAAGAGGCAGAAACAGTATATTGGTCTTTAATTATTCTCCCTTCCCCTCGACCTACCTTCCTAGCTTCCACTGGATAATAAGCTTCAGACTGTGCCCAAGACTCTACTCCTACTTGGGATCTTCCTTTCCTGCCTGCCTGTCCCATGACTTCTGACTTGTTTAGCCAGCCTTCATAATTGCATAAGGCAATTCCTTGTGGAAAAAAAAATTCTCTTAATATGCATGTATATATCTGCTACTGGTTTTGCTCCTCTGGTTGAACCCTGACTTATGTACTACCCATGTTGCAGGCTGCCTTCCCTCGACCCCACCATCCTCTCTCCATAGCTATTTCACACTTTTCATGCAGTGTAGGATAAATATTCAAATTCTGGCTCTCCCACTTTCTAGGTGAATGAATTTAGGGAAGTACTTGAGCTTTCTGAGTCTCAATTCCTTCATCTATAAAAGGAGAATGTTAGTGGCATATACCTTATAGAATTGTTGTGAGAATTAAATTAGTTAACATGTGTGACACCATCAATAAGTACAATTTCTATAATAATTGTGATCTAGAGAATTTTATTTATTCCTTTCAGATCTCTAGCGCTGTGGAGAGCACAAAGGAAGCAGGTGATAGTTCTTTCTCTTTAGGATTTTATAATGTGCTTGGGAAGAGAAGACAAACATATGGAGACTTATTTTCTGAGCCAAAAATAAATCCAAGAAATGTAATAGCTGACATTGTATTTATGCTGACAGTGAGTACAATATGTGAAATTTGTCCTCTTCTAGGAGAGCACAAATACTTGAGCTCCTGTCTTTCACTTCTCTTTCTTAGTTTCTATCAAATAGAGGAGTTATCAATCTGATTTACTGATTCATTAGATTCAAGGACTCTGATTGCTCATGCTTATTAGTAAACTGTGACCAGCATGCATTACAAGGTCCAAGCATGTGTCCCATACATGTGCTTATTCTACCTTGCTTCAGAAGTAGTAAGTTGTTCCTTTGGATGAGCTCTGCTCACACATTATCCTCAGCTGCCTTTTTTTTTTTTTTTTTTTTTTTAGGGCAACTCCCACAAGATCAGATCTGTTTACCTGAACTTTCTTTTTTCTTCTTTTGTATACATTTCATAGAGTTCACTTTTTTAGTCTCTGTTCCATATGGCTTATGAGAAAGGGGTTTTTCAACGTCCATTTTACAAGATTTCAATTTGGAGTTTCAAGCTATAGGGAGGCAAGACCAGATAGGCAGAGCTGTCTGATTTGGGCTTTATTTTTTAAATTTTTATTGTGTCATGTGAATCACCATACAATACATCATTAATTTTTGATGTAGTGTTCCATGATTCATTGTTTACATATAACACCCAGTGCTCCAGGCAATAGGTGCCTCTTTAATAGCCACCACCAGGTTCACCGATCCCCCCACCCTCCTTCCCTCTAAAACCCTTAGTTTGTTTCCTGGAGTACATCTGCTTTGGGATTTTAGGAACAAATTCTGCTAACAAGAAATGGGTGCTTTATTTTGTTTGGCTCTGTCTCCTAGTGTATACATCCCTTAGGGTTTCACAGGGAGAAGGGCCTTGACCAAACTGTTTTGCCCTCAAAGATATACATAGGACAAAAGCTACTATGTAGTATTTAATCATTATTTGTAGGTTTTGGCCCCTTTGGGAAAAATTCAAGTATGCTGAGCTGTGTAGCTTTTTTGAACAAATTATAGGTCTAAATGGCCTCCTTCTCCCATATTCAAACCCAAACCTCCAGACTGATCATGCCAAAGAATTAGAAAGCCACATGCACCATTTATTCAGAGGAAATAAATCAAGAAAGAGAAAGAGAATGTGTTTGCTTTTGAGGCTTACATGTGTGCCCTGCAGGACTTCTTAGGGTAAGGGTAAGGGTAAGGGGTCCTGAGCCAATGATGATATAAGCATGTGGAAAATTAACTTCTAATTGCTCAACAAATAACACTACTAGAGGAAAATAGCAGAGAAGGGTTTATGCCTTTGAGGTATGGGACCAGAGAACGTTTTTAAAGATTAAAGTGGGTTTGAAATGGGTTTTAAAGAATGTGAAGAACTCTGAAAGATGGGGAGAAGTGGGAGAGAATTTTAGGCAAAGGGGATCTGTAGACTTGAAGTCTACTTATCATCGTTATTGTTTTTCTTAGTTTGTGTATCCCCAAAAACCAAAGCCTGAGGCAACCATTTATTTGGATGGTGATTCCAGAAAGCAGAAGTGGGGATGCTGGTGAAAGTGAGACAGGTAATGAGGAAAGCCAATAAAAGGATATGTTAATGGAGCTCAGTTTCATTGGAGAGTCTCTAAGAAAAAAAAATGTGGAACATGATTCAGAATTATTTCACCAGGGATCAGGGAAGTGAAGGCATTTATTCACCAGCTCTCACACTTTCCACTGGTTGAGGGTTGCGTGCTCAGTATTTTAGTTTGTACCTGTTTGTGGCCCAGTCAGCTCTTGAGGTGCCGGAGAAAGTCCTCAGAGGGAGGAAGGCTACAGTATGCAGAAAACTGTCTTGATTCCTCCTTCACCTCACCAAAGCAGTTTCTCCTGCAGTCTTCCCTAGTTCAGGAAATGATATCCCAGTATATCCAATGGCAAAAGCCAAAACTTGGAGTCATACATATACTATCACATTTACTGAGCTCTTAAACTGTGCGCAATAGGGATCCAGGTGCTGGGTGCTGACAGGTCCTACATGCTTTATTCCCAAAACAACCCAAACCAACCTTCTCTCCAAATCCATTTCTATATCTGTAATTTGGAGCATGGAGGTTATTTAAAATTGACAAATTGTTACTCTTTCAGTTTTAGCTAAGACATTCCTCTTCTCTTGCCCTTGGGCATTGGTATTCTTGGTTCTTGGACTTTTGGACTCAGAACTGTCCTTTCACCATCACCATTCCCCTCCACCACCACCACCACCACCCCCAGCCCAATTTTCAAGGCTTTGAACTTGGACTGAATTACACCATGGACTTTTCTAGTTCTCCAGCTTGCCAATGGAAGATCATGGGACTTGGTTTCCATAACCATGTGAGTCAATTGCTATAATAATAAACCTCCTCTTATATATAACCTATTGATTCTTTTTCTCTGGAGAACCCTGTCTAACACAATGGCCAAGTGCACTGTCTGAAATCCCAATGGGAGGGTTTTCTCTCATTTCTGTCTTTTGGAGTGCTGTAAGTTGAATTGAACTGTATCTCCCAAATGATACATTGAAGTCCTAACCGTGGTACCTGTGAATGTGACCTCCTTTAGAAATAGGTCTTTTTGCAGATATAATCATTAAGATGAGCTCATACTAGACTAGGGTATGCCCCAATTCCAGTGACAAGTATTCTTTTGAGAAGAAAGAGATTGGAAACAAACATATAGGGAAGAAGCCCTATGAAAACAAAGAGGTAGGAGTTATGCTGCTACAAGTCAAAAAAGTCCCAAGAAAAGCTAATAACCACCAGAAGCTAGAAAGACAAAGAAGATTCTTTTCTAGAGCCTTCAGAGGGAGGATGGCCCTGAACATCACTTGATTTGGGACTTATAGCCTCCAGAACTGTAAGAGAATAAATTTCTATTGTTTTAAGTTATCCAGATTGTGGTACTTTGTTATGACAGCCCTAGGAAGAAAAAATGTTAGATGTTTTTATTTGAATATAGTTGGCATAATGTTACATTAGTTTTAGGTCTATAACACAGTGATTCATAAGTTTATGCATTATGCTATGTTCACCTCAAGTGTAGCTACCAGCTGTCACCATAGAACACTATTACAATATCCTTGACTATATTCCCTATGCTGTACCTTTCATCCCCATAATGTATTCATTCCATAACTGGAAGCCTGTACCTCCTACCCCCCCTTCACCCATTCTGTACCCCCTACCCCTGTCAGCAAACCATTTGTTTGTTTTCAGTATTTATGGTCTGTTTCTGCTTTTTGTCTGTTTGTTTATCCATTTGTTTCCTTTTTTTTTATTCCACATATAAGTGAAATCATATGGTATTTGTCTTTCTCTGCCTGACTTATTTCTTTTAGCATAATACCCTCTAGGTCCATGTATGTTGTTGCAAATGGCAAGATCTCACTTTTTTATTGCAGAATAATATCCCATTGTATGTATATACCATATCTTCCTTATCTTTTTGTCTGTCAGTGGACACTTGCATTGCTTCCATATCTTGGCTATTGTAAATAATGCTGCCATAAACATAGAGGTGCATATATCTTTCCAAATTAGTGTTGCCAAGTTGAGACAAAGCAGCAAGTCTTTGTACCCCCTTATTGTGCAACTATCACAGTAAATACCAAGTACTGAAATTATTGGATCTTATGGTATTTCTATTTTTAATTTTTTGAGGAACCTCTGCACTGTTTTCCACAGTGGCTGCACCTTTACATTCCTACCAAGAGTACAAGGGATCCTTTTTCTCCACATCCTCACTAACAGTTGTTATTTCTTGTGTTTTTAACTTTAGGCATTCTGACAGGTGTAAGGTGATATTTCATTGTCATTTTGATTTGCATTTCCCTGATGATTAGGGATGTTGAGCATGTTTTCAATTGTCTATTGGCCATCTATGTGTCTTCTTTGGAAACATGTCCATTCAGGTCCTCTCCTCATTTTTAAATTGGATTGACTGGGTTTTTTTGGTGTTGAGTTATATAAGTTCTTTATATATTTTGGATATTAACTCCTTATCATATATCATTTGCAATATCTTTTCCCTTTCATTATGTTGCCTTTCCATTTTGTTAGTGGTTTCCTTTTCTGTCTCCCTTCTTAACTGAAGCTTTTTCTCTAGTGTAGCAGAGCTGCCAGGCTTAGAGTTGAACCTTCTCTGAAGCTTTGCTACCCTTATAATTATGTTCTTAGACTAACCTTAGCTTTTTCTCACCTTTTAGCCAGTGATCTAGACCAAAGGTTGCACTTAGAGCCTACTTCTTAGGACTGTTTCTAGTATCTACCATTTTTGGTTGAGTTTCCTGGAAACAGAACTGAGATGAAGATTTGTATGTAGAATGTATATTGGAAAGTTCCTTCAGAACAACCCCCTTAAGGAAGTACAGGACAGAACTGGATAGAGACAAAAATTCCACTGTGGTGAATTATAGCAAATGTCTCAGATGATCCTTCATGGGTCTCTGAAGCTGAGACAGCTCTTTGGAGTTATTCACAAACTGGTACAAGGGGAACAGGTCTTCATCCTTCATCTTTGCATTGGATGTAGGCTGCCCTGAGCGGTGGATTGTAACCTTGGACAAGGTGGGTCCCTTTGAAAGAAGCAGTTCCAGGGGAGAGATGTGCCTATGAGATATCAGCCACTAATAGTTCCAGTAGCTCAAAAATGAGTGCCTTGGTCCTGATAAGGACATATGAAGAGTTCATTTTAGCAGCCAGTACAATACATACTACACTTCCGTATTTATCTGTTTATTTTAAGACAACCATTAGAACATAAACTCCAAAAGAACAGGATCCTTGTTTGTCTTGTACATTTCTATATCCCCAGAATTTAGAACAGCCTGACTTAGTATTTACTCAATAAGTATTTATTGGCTAAATGATTGAAATAAATGAGTAATTAAAGCATATTTATAGGTGCCACATTTTGTAAACTGACAATCACTTGGCACATCACAGGGAATACAAATAAATGAAAATGTAAATATGAAAGCATCACAAAGCACTTCTTTACTCTCACATTTGAATACAAATCTTTAAATGTGACTTTTTTTTTTTTTACTTTTCTGAAGTTGAAACCACTTCTAATGCATTAAATGAATTGACAAATGACATGGCTAATATACTTATTTTTAGCCACAACCATATACTCTGATATGGATTCTTAATGAACCGTCTTGGCTATAACTGTTGTTAAAGAATATTAAGAGAGAGATTATTATTGGATCAGCTCTTATGGTTGGATTGACTCATAAAGACAAATTTGGTTTTGCACCTACCTCTCATTAATATTCATTTTCAATTGCTTTCCAACAGATGTCTGCTTTTAAACATAGATTTTCAAACATTTTTATGCTACTATGAACATAAAGAATCTTCTAAAACACTTTTTCTAACCATAGTCTATTAAATATTGGCAATCTCCCATATGGAATGAGAAAAAAAAGTATGAAATGCCATCTTGTCCACTTTTTAAATACTTCTAATGCAAAATGTCACAAAAATTCATCATTAGTAAACACTTGTTTTTCTTCATATTAACAACTACCATGTGTGAGTTCAAGTTTACAATGAAAAAAAAAGACTAATTATGAAGAGCAAATATCAGGAATGGCAGCCATGAGGAGTTCTGTGGACCTGCTCCCCAACATAACAAGCATAATTGATAAGAATTATTTTTTTAAGGTTTTATTTATTTATTTGAGAGAGAGAGAGAGAGAGTAGGGTGAGGAGCAGAGGGAGAGAGAGAATCTCAGGCAGACTCCATGCTGACCATGGAGCCAGACACAGGGCTCTATCTTATGATCCTGAGATTACGACCCGGAGGTTATGACCCTGGGATTATGACCTGAACTGAAACCAAGAGTCAGATGCTCAACTTGAGTGATCCACCCAAGTGCCCCCTGCTAAGAATTATTTTTAAAGAAATCAAGTCTCTGGGACTTGTGCTAAGGGCATGCAGCAAATGAAGAAACATTTATTCAAGAAAATCTACTAAAACTCAGTAAAAAGAACAAAATTCTGTGGCTTTTTATCCATGGCTCATTCCCTCACTCCCAAATCCAGCACAGCTTGACTGGAACTGCACTCCACATGAGTATGACCAAGATGATGGGACTCCCTCTTCCCTGAACTCTTAGTCAAGAGATACAGTATTTCACATGGAGACACACATTGCTAGCATTTCTCATACCCTCCCACTCTGAGTTGCAGATGCTAAATTCCTGGTGAGTGTGACTGAGAGGTCAGGAGTACCTTTCTTCACCCAGTCTTCAGTCTCAGGAAAAGGTCTCCACCCAGATATGACAGGCTGAGAATCCTGGAGGCCTGATCACTTTCTCCCCAACTCACTACTGGGGTGGAAGTTCCATGCTAGGAGAGGCCAACTAAGGCCAGAGGTTACTTCTCCTGCCCAGTGCCCAGAGTTGGCTCAGAGATGTTCCTCTTCTCCCCCATCTCAGGAGAGGGGCAATCCATAAGAATAGACATTTGCAAAGCTTTCCCCAAAGGAACCAGTTTTATTTGAAACACAGTATGGTTAATTTTAAGCCCTAGAGTGCTCTCAAAAAAACAAAGGAGATTTGGGTGGTAAGCAATTAAGAGGAAGTTGGTGCATCTAGGAAAGTAAAAACCTGAGGCAGAGGCCAGCTAGTTTGCCAGAGAGAACCAACAAATCAGACGGTTAAGAAGAGCCCTCCTGGGGCCAGAGTAAATCTCAAAAATTGTCCTCCAAAAGTACTCCTGAAAAGGGGCCCAATTCAATTAGATTAGACTGCTGAATGTCTTATGCCCCCAAGGCATTATCAAAAACAATAGAGCAATCAGTCAGCAATTAATGGAGCCTAAGAGCTTGGTGTGATGCCAAGGAAGGCAGACAGCTTACCAGAGAAGTCAGAGGAAGAGACAGTTGGAGGCTCTGCAGCAACTGCTACCATCCTGGAGTGACTGTGGGCATGCCCAGAGCTGTTCTCTCTGAGGAGTAAATCTGAGGTTTCACACTGCAAGGGAAATAGACTTAACTGAAATTTCCTATCCACGTCATTAAACAAATAAATAAGTAAACAACAATAACAAGGACAAAAGCAAGCTGCCGAGAGATGGGGGGACGATAATCAGTGTCCAGGGTTGCTACACTATGTCACCCATACAAGGGTCACAAGTGTGACCCATATGAAGGAAGAAAGCAGGCACCAGAAACTGCCTGTGACCCAAGACAGGAAGCTGATCCCACAGGAAGACAGAAGACTGGTAAAGGTAATTATATAATTTTAAAAGACAGTATAAGTGCTGCTTCTCTCCTATCTTCTCCTAACTGATTTTGAAGCAATTGTGAAAGAATATGTGTACATGATTGTATTGTTGAAACTATAACACATAGAAATGCAAAATATTTGCCAGTAACAGCATAAAGGAAGTGGATAGGAATACAGCTATATTGGAGTAAAGAAAAGACACCAGATGGTAACTAAAATCCACAGAAACAGGTAAAGAGACCCAGAAATGGTAAATAAGAAGGTTAATATAACAAATTACATAAGTATATACTTGCATTTCTTTCTTTTCTCAGCTTCTTTACAATTTTAGAAAGTAATAATTGTGACAATGCCTTGTTGGATTAAAAACAAATATATGTAATATAAAAGTGGGAAGAGAGAATAGACCTCTATAAGAATAATATTTCTATGTCATGCTGCAATTCAATGAGTAGAAATCTGAAGATGATTCTGGTAAGTTAAGAGGTTTATGGTAAGCCCTAGAACAATTAGTAAGAAATAACTTTAAAAAAAAAAAGTGTGGGAGATAATGAAAGGCAGCCATGTGAGGATGGAGGCAGAGACTGGAGTGACAAAGTCACATGACAAGGAATGCCAGGGATTGCCAATAACCACAGAAGAGGCATGGAAAAGTTCTTTCCTACAGTCCTTTGCAGGAACAACCCCTGCAGCTCCTTAATTTTGGACTTTTAGCCTCCCAAACTATAAGAGAAAAACATTTATGGCTTTTTTTTTAGCTGCCTAACTTGTGGTAATTTGTGGTGGCAACCCATGGAAACTAATAAAGGCATCCAGAACTGTTATTGAATGTTTTGGGGAATGGGTGTTAGTATTTTGTTTTTCTGAAAATTGAGGAAGGAAAGTCTCAGAAAAACGTACCCATTGTTATGAGTTGAGTTGTGTCTTTCCCCTACTTTGTACACCATCTACAGATGGAGTTATGTTGCCACAAGGAAAGCAATACTAGAAGTCAGAACAGAGACTTGGGACTGTGAGACAATACATTTCTATTGTTTAACCTCCTCAGTGTGTGAGTACTCTGTTATGGCAGCCCTCAGGAACTAATATACTCATAATACTATTTCCAAGTTATAATAACTGTTAATTTTTGGTTTATCACCTTCCCATTTCATGCCTATAGATCTATAGATCCACATTACTTATATGTACATATATACGTGCAACCTCCATCCAAATATTAGATGCAGGTTCCTGTTACTAAAATTATCCAAAACTTGAAATAAGGCAGAAATATTACTGCGTGACCTACCAAACCCATGTTGGAGCCTATCAATGCGGTCTGAGTTGTCTGCTGCTCTAAGGGATGGTAATTTTGAAGTACTATTTACTACTGATTAAGGCCCAGATTCTACAAAGATGTGTGTTAACTTGGAGAAGATTGATAAATTGCAAATTACTATTTTTCTGGCAGAGATTCAAAGGTTACAATTTCCTTGCCCTGTATCTAAATTATCAATCTTATTTCCGCTTTCTTTCTTTTGATAACTCTCTTTCAATCTCTCAAATTCTCCTTTGAAACGGGTTTACCATCCTGCTGATTCTGTCATTAATGAGCTCAAAAAATCTTTGACATCTGTACACTATATATAATGAAAGTCATGATTTCAATTTTTTGAAAATTATACTTTGACGTCTCTCAGATGAATAGTTCCTAAACTTTCAGAGTTCATGAGGAGGAAAAATTAGTAAAATAAACTGAAATTGGATGACAGAGGTAGAGCTACCACTTGTCATTTTCCAGGTGTAGCTGAGGCCTGGCTCCAGGTCCCAAACAGACCACATTTGGCCACTTACCCTGACAAAATCCAAAGGCAGAGAAATGACTGGTGGTGAAACATGCAATGAGTTTATCTCAGTGAGGCCAACACTGGGAAGACAGTGAACTAATGTCTCAAAGACTGTCTCCAAAGTGCTGAAAATACTTACAGGTTTATGAAATGGGAATATGGGACAGAGTTCTGTGCTCATGTGCAGATGGGCAGTAAAGGTCAGGTTGATCTTGTCTTGGGGTGAGTCATGCAGGGTCTTGTTGGTTTTAGGGTGTAATGTCAATTTAAATATCATAAACACAGGAAACTATCATCTCTTCATACCTCTGTTTCATAAGGCCAAAAGAGTGGATGGAATTGAATGTAATATAAACTATGTAACATTATGAAAAATTTAGTCCGTTCTGCTTATTTTTTTTCATTATACAACATATTGGTGAAGACAAGCACAATTTAGGGAGCATTGCCTACAGATGACTGGTTTCCCTAATGCTTGTGTAGTTTCTTTTGATTCATTCGTTTAAGGTCTTCCCTGAAGGATTTCTATGCCCTACAAGAACCTATTCTGTGACAAAAGTGTACCAATTTTACGCCAAAGTGCCATTTTCTATGTGCAAACATGGTCCCTGACATTGGGGGAAAGATATTTTAGTGGGGGAGATGCATTGAATAATCTTCTCAATAAATATATAATTAAAATTGTGCTAAATATTATGAGGAAAGAGCATAAGTTCATAGTGTACCTTGAGCTGCTTATATGCCAATCATTTCTCAGTGAAAACTCCTGTCCTGATAGAAGGACCTAGCAAATTATTCTCACAGGTGCTTCTCCCAACAAAAGAAAGCCACTTTCGTCTCTTTAAGAGGTAAATAGGAGACTGGGCGTGGAGGTAGCAGATGGTAAGTAGTAACAGACTTAGACTGGTAGAGCAACCCAGCCTAACCAGGAACCTTCAGAAAGATCAGAGAATGTCTACCTCTCCCTTCCATCCTTCATCCCTAGAAGAAAGAGGCTGGGCACTAAAGAGGCTGGCACTTAGTGCCCAGATAAAATAAACAAATTAAAATGAGTTCAGTTCATAGTTAGTCTTTTAAAGGGATACAAAAGTACGCTGTTGTAGATGATAATCGTGTTATTAATTGGCCCTAATTAGCTCAGCAGCTCCACAGACTCCGTCTGTAAGTCTGCGAAGCTGTCCTACAAGGAGGAGAGAAGGGCATTATCATGTGTAAGTCTCCCTTATTATTAACTTTTGGAAGATACATTTGACCCTATTGAGTAAGTGTGGGCAATTTGGGCTTCGGGAGAGTTTATAAATATGAAGAAAGCAACTACTAGCAGACCCAGGACTTTGTGCTATTACAATCTATTTCATTGGAAGTTGATGGGGAAGACAAACAACCAAAACTCAGAAAAACTTAGGACAAAGGGACACTTGCTTTAACAAAGATGTGGATGAATCCTAGAAGAGAAATACCTCATCAGGTGTTTGGACTGAGACTGAGACTATGAAATTGGTTGAGGAACATAGAGCGACTGAATCCAGAAAGCAAAGCTTGCAACATATGCAAGCATGAAAGTGGTTGGTGTATTTCTCTTTGTTATGTAGGTGGGAAACACCCCTATATGTTTGCATGTCAGGATAATTCAGCAAAATAGAACGTTGTAGGTTTGGCAGAACAGTAGGATGATGAATAATCTTCTCATTCTTCTACTATCCCAAGACTTCCCTGCATTCCACTATAGTGTTCACAGCTAAAGGATGAGCCAGAAGGGTGAGGATTACTGAAGGTAATGGAAGTCTTTCATAAACTTCTAAGGAACCTTAAGGAATAATTATTCACTTTATAGGGAACTAGTCAGATAAGATACTCCAAGGACAAAAGGCCCACTTTGCAACTCAGGGTGAGAACAAGGAACTTTGATGAAAGGTTTAGTAGTGTTAACAGTCTACTGGGGAGCACCAGAGGAGCCCACTGAGCAACCAAGACTGTTTATTAGACTTACAGGATTGAGGGAGAATACCAACTTAAAAAATATTGATAGCTTCTAAAAATGAGGCAATTATGGAAGAGGGTTCACAGGAACTTAGAGCCAATGAGGTTGAGAAATTGCAAGCTGACTCCTGAAGGGTGGGTAACTTGCTGAGACTGAACGGAGTGTATGATATAATCGCTTTGGATGCGCCCAGCAAGATGCAGGTATTGAAGAGAGGCTTGATTACAAATTGCTAGTTTTAATAAGTAAGATGTTCAGTTGGCCCACAGGCTTATCTTCTTGGGAGCAAGTAATTCCTGGAGCAAGCAGGTAGTTATTCGTGTTCTACTCTGGTGTTGTTTGACACAAGGAGAGGAAAACGTGCCTGGTCCCAGTATTGTTTAATGTAAGGGCTGCAAAACTATGGAGCTTTCACTTCTCAGGATTCCAGCCTAAGCCACATGATAGACTGTTATTATCTAGGGACATGATCAGTAGAGATCTACATCACTGTTTGATGTGTTGTGGTCATGTGAAGAGTTTCTGAGAGTAGTCATTACAACCTATATTAGGAACAGATTTTCTTCTTCATGTTGTTGGAAGACTATGTTTGGATCATTTGATGGAACAAAACTGCACAGAAGAATTTAAGACTCTGGAGAGCACACGTATGAGAATTGCAACATAGACAATTACTAAGAGAAAGATTATGATACGAGTCTGTAATCACTTCTAAGACAGGAGCCAAAAGTGAACAAATTAAATCAAGAGAATTGGTACCATTCCTAATCTGAAAAGGCCACACAACTAGATATGGGGTTATGAGCCAAATTACATAATTTTATGATTTTTATGTTTGCCTCCCAGATAATTTTAGTAATAGTTAAGATCCAAGATAGGTCTATAGTAACACAACCACATTTATTTCTCTAAGTTCTAGGGCAGCACATATTCTACCATGTAAGTCCTCTAGTTTCTACCACTCCTGCATTCTTTATACCACTCCTTACTTTTTGAAGCCTCCTATAAAGTGTTAAATGAAGAATATAGTCTAAAATATTCTCTCAGTGGTTATTTTTTAAGTGTACACTGAAGTTCAGAATTTTTGCCTTTTTGAATTAAATTATCTGAAAGTCTATTTTTCTTAGAAGGAAAATTAGTGGGTCAAAATGGACCCAGAATAATATGAAGAACTATCCTGAAGGCAGCCATCAGTTTACTGATATTATAGATCCCTGTCCAATTTGCAGGTTTCAGATTACAGTCAATAGTCTTTTGTGCTTCAAATACTCATATGAGGATATCAAATAGAATTGCCCTGGCACAGGCAATGGAATTTGTGCCAGGCCTATTCTATTGACATCCATATATGAGTATTTCCACTGAAAGTAGATCATTGGATGGCTTCTAACACCTGGTATTGGATTTGAAGCACAAAAAACTATTGACTCTAATCTGTAAATTGGACAGGGATGAGGGTTTAGCTTAACTAATGCACCTTTCTTGCAAGGTCTATAGACGTGAGGCAATCTCTCAATATACCCTATCTGTTCCTGGGTTTTCTGTGCTCTATTTCTGTGAAAGCTTGATTGCAAAGGCCAACTTCTCTGTACATTTTTTTTTTCCTACAGCAAAAAGGAAAACCCCTCTCTAGGTTTGACATTGCAGAGATTTTATTTAGGTTTTTGTCTGGTGTATTGTGTTTTTCCCTTCTAAATAAGTTACTTGGTGGTTGAGACCAATTAATAAGCATTGTAACAAAGAATTTGTTTTGTCTGATTTGTAACAAGGAAATAGTATCAGATGAACTTGGGTAGCACCCAAAGTAAAATGAGCATAAGCCCAACAGTCAATTTGATTATATTTTTTAACAAAATTACAATCAAACTATAAGTAGGTATTGGAATCATGCCAAGAAGTATGTAAGTATGTAAAACAAGTATGTTAAGTTTAGGAACTTTACAGGTATCATGGTTAACAAATAGTCAGTGTTGGTTAACAATAAGGAATCTTACACCAGAAAAGAGGAAAGAAAATATCTAGGGAAATAGAGAACAAAATAATGCAAATTAAGGCATGGAAGTCAGTGATTTTGTTCATCTGGATCTTGTTCATAGGTCTTAAATGGAAGCTGTCTGGGTGCCTGCGTGTTTCAGTTGGTGAAGCATCCGACTCAGGTCATGATCTTAGGGTCCTGAGATGGAAGTCCTGTATAGGGCTCCCTGCTCAGCCACAAGTCTGCCTATCTCTCTCTACTTCTCCCACTCATGGGTGCTGTCTCTCTCTCTCTCTCTGTGTCATATAAATAAATAAATAAATATATATATATATATATTTTTTTTTAATTTATTTATTTGTCAGAGAGAGAGGGAGAGAGAGAGAGCGAGAGAGCGAGCACAGGCAGACAGAGTGGCAGGCAGAGGCAGAGGGAGAAGCAGGCTCCCTGCGGAGCAAGGAGCCCGATGTGGGACTCGATCCCAGGATGCTGGGATCATGACCTGAGCCGAAGGCAGCCGCTTAACCAACTGAACCACCCAGGCGTCCCAATAAATATATTTTTTAAAGATTTTATTTATTTATTTGACACAGAGAGATCACAAGTAGGCAGAGAGGCAGGCAGGGGGAGGGGCGAAGCAGGATCCCCACTGAGCAGAGAGCCCAATGCGGGGCTTGATCCCAGGACCCTGAGACCATGACATGAGCCAAAGGTAGAGGCTTAACCCACTGAGCCACCCAGGTGCCCCACAAATAAATAAATCTTAAAAAAAAAAAAAAAAAAAAAAGGAATGGGACACCTGGGTGGCTCAGTTGGTTAAGCGGCTGCCTTCGGCTCAGGTCATGATCCCAGTGTCCTGGGATCGAGTCCCACATCGGGCTCCTTGCTCAGCAGGGAGTCTGCTTCTCTCTCTGTCTCTGCCTGCCACTCTGTCTGCCTGTGCTCACGTGCGTTCTCTCTCTCTGACAAATAAATAAATAAAATCGTTAAAAAAAAAAAAAAGGAAGCTCTCTATTTTCCACAGTTGTCCTCTTGTTCTGAAGGTCTTTTTAAGAAACTATCTCCACCCTCAAAATCAGGTATTTCTGGAGGATTCCTAAGGATCCTCAACTTGACGTCTGGCTGGCATAGTTTCTCAGTGTTTCAGGGATGAATTAACATCTCCTTAGTTGGAAGGTATAGATCTAAGGGTACATACCCTATAGTTGTTTTTCTCTTGTATTATTTATTAATACAATAATTTGTAATGTTTATTAATATTTTCTTTTGTATTATTCATTAAGCCTCAAGGATAGTTTTTCTTTTTTATATATTTATACTTTATTTATTTATTTAGATTTATTTATTTCTTTGTCAGAGAGAGAGAGAGAGCGAGCATGACCAGGGGAAGTGCCAGGCAAAAGGAGAGGGAGAAGCAGACTCCCCACAGAGCAGGGAGCAGGATATGGTACTCGATCCGAGGACCCTGGGATCATGACCTGAGCCAAAGGCAGACACTTAACTGACTGAGCCACCCAGACATCTCTCTCTCTTTTTAAAAAAATTTTATTTATTTATTTATTTGACAGAGAGAGAGAGAGAGAGAGCACAAGCAGGGGGACTGTCAGGCAAAGGGAGAAGCAAGCTCCCTGTTGAGCAAGGAGCCCAATGTGGGACTTGATTCCAGGACCCTAGAATCATGACCTGAGCTGTTAAGCTGAGCTTAACAGACTAAGCCACCTAGGTGTCCCTCAAAATTTCATTAGGTAGAAGGGATCTAACAACAGAGTGATATTTGGAATTTTTCAAATTAAGGAAGAGAAACTGAAATGATAAATACCTGAGTGTATCAGTTTCCTAGGACTGCTGTAACAAATTACTACAAACTTGGTGGCTTAAAATAACAGAAATTTATTCCCTCACAGAAGTACAAAGTCAAGGTGTTGATAGGACTACATACTCTCCAAAGACTCTTGGGGAGAATCCTTCCTTGCCTCTCACAGTTTCTGTTGACTGTAGGCGTTTCTTGGATTCCTTTACTGCATCACTTCGGGATCTGCCTCCAAGGTCATATGACATTTTCTTCATGTTTGTATCTTCTATTCTGTATCTTATATGGACACTTGTCATTGGATTTAGGGTCCATTGGGGTAACCCAGGATGACCTCATCTTGAGATCTTTGACTTAATTACAACTGCAAGAACTCTTTTTCCAAGTTCACAATGACCTCTTAAGTGCCTTAATACATATATGGATTTTGAAATTAAAAATTACAGTATTGTGAGATGGGATTTTCTATGCACTTCTTTCTTTGTGTTAGATGTAATATCACAAATACAACATGTTAGTGGAAAAAGTGATGCACGAGTTATAGTATTTGTTTTTATATTTGTCTGAAGTGGTAAAATATTGACTCTAAGCTTATATTTTAAGTTAATGAATTATGAAAAGTTAGGCATGTATTTTGTAATCCATAGAACAACTACTCAAAAGAAAAATAGGAGGTATGGTTAAAAGGCTAATAATTAATTAAAAATAAATAAAGTAAAAAGCCAATAATTAAAATGGTTTACTACTAAATACTCAATTAATACAAAAGAAGAGAAGAAAGGGAAAGAAGAACAAAAGCCAAAGTGACTAATGAACAACTAATAATAATATGTTAGAACTATATCCAAGCATATTAATCATTACTTTACATGTTAAAGTTTTTTTAAAATTAGAAACAAAACCAGGGATTGTCAGATTGGCTATAAAAACAAGACCTAACTATATGCTGTGTGCAAAAAGCCACTTGAAATATGATGATATAGATATATTAAAAGCAAAAGCCTGAAAAATGATGTACCATGTGAATAATAATGAATAATTTAAAAAAAGCTGGAGTGTATATATTAATATCAAACAAAATAGACTTCAGGACACAGAAAATTACCTGGAATAAAGAGGGACTTTCCACAATGATAGAAGTCCCAATTTGCTAATGAGACATTATAATTTTAAATGTGTATGCATTTAACAAAAGAGCTTAAAAAGCTTGGGTTAGGAGCACCTGGGTGGCTCAGTCATTAGGTGTCTGCGTTTGGCTCAGGTCATGATCCCGGTGTCTTGGGATCCAGCCCTGTATCAGGCTCCCTGCTCAATGGGGAGCCTGCTTCTCCCTCTCCAGCTCTCCCA
Source organism: Mellivora capensis (assembly GCA_004024625.1). NCBI lineage: Eukaryota > Metazoa > Chordata > Mammalia > Carnivora > Mustelidae > Mellivora > Mellivora capensis. Next base: position 27,568 of record PISX010024275.1, read on the forward strand.
TGCTTGTGTTCCATCTCTCACTATCTCTCTCTGTAATAAATAAATAAATTATTTTTTTAAAAAACCCAAAAATTCAGGTTAACATGATGCAAATCCTGACAGAACTGAAAGGAGTTATAGACAAGTTCACAATTACACTTACAGACACTAACATTCCCTTCTCAGTTATTACATATAAAGTAGGTAGAAAATTACCAGGTATATAGAAGACTTAAATAATCCTTTCAACCAATTTAATATTTTGAAAATACACAATAATAATTAAAAACAATTAGTAACTTATTTTTAATTGTCATTTATAAAACACTCTATTCAACAACAGAGTACACATTTTTTCAAGTGCACACAGAATATTCACTAAGATAGCCCATGGTCTGAGTCACAAAATACTTATTAAATTAAAACAAACAAAATAGTAGAAATTATATTCTCTGACTGTAGAAGAAATAAAATAGAAATCAACAACAGAAAGTTACCTAGAAAGTCTCTAAATATTTGTAAATTAAATAAAACAGGTCTATCAAAAACATGGATCAAAGAAGAAATCTCAAGGAAAATCAAAACAATATTTTGAAGAAAATGAAAATAGAACAAGTTAAATTTTGTGGGATGCAGGTAAAGCAATTC
>PISX010024276.1:0-28244 GCA_004024625.1 Mellivora capensis
AAAAAAAAAGAATTAAGGAAATGGATTCCGTGTCCATGGGTAGCTGATGATAAAAGACATCTTCTCTCTTACTGTACCAAAAGATTTGATATTTGGTTTCCAAGTGGCATTTTATAGTTACCCTATCAAATTTGTCAAAGAAAATTTGTGGAAACTAACATATAGTCTGTCTGTGATTTGCTATTTTTATATGCTTGAGAGAAGAGGCAAAACTTCTGTTGTATGTGGTATGATTTCCCATGGTGTAACATTTCTGTAAGCTAAAAAGCTGACATTGTAGCCTTTTTTTTATTAGTTTCTATACTAATACTTTAAGTAGTAATTAAATATTTTAATAGGTTTAAAATTTGGTTATGAATCTGTATATACATGTGACACATTAAACTGACTCAGATGACAGCTATGTAACTCTACTTTTTAATGGGGTTTTCTCCACCCCGGCCCAAGCATAATAAAAATTTAACTTTCCCTTCCGAGAACTAGAGATTAGAGCCTTCACTCATGTGAAAAACAGTTTTTAGGCATCAGAACCATCTTCTGCTCAGGAATTAATGATGCAATTTCATGCTCACAGGTGTGGCAAGAGTCTGGGAAGGTTGGGAGTTACAGGGAGTAAAAACTCCCCTGAGTTTTTACTGCTGGAGTTTAGGGAAAAACAATCCTTCCCTGGCTTTATGCTGCATGCAAGACTCCATTCAGCAGAAAGTCAACACTCAACTCAAATTAATCCTGAGTTTCTAGTAACCAGTCAGTGGTTTAAGAATCTATCAAGATGTCCTAAAAGCCTTCACTTGAAAATGGTGGGCCCCCCCCCAAGGTTCACTGAGTCCTGCCATTTATTAGCACTACTACCTACAATCCATTGGCCAGAATGAGAAATGGTGGCTTGTGTCTGACCTAAATGACCAGGTAATTAGCACTTAGCACACAATCCCCCAAACACTCTTCCGACTGCTGTTGCTATCTCTCATTTAAAATCATTGATCATTTTCCCCTGGCTGGGCACTTTTTCTCCTATCTATGTAACACTCGAAAGCATTTTTTAAATTCCTTTGGTGATGCAGCCTGTGATACAAGGCATTTCGCAGTGGCCAGCTATTCACTCTGCAAAACTAACATTTTTAACATTTTCATTTGGGTGACAAATATTTACCAGGTTCTATCATGTACCAGGCACTGTGCAGGGATAAAAGGCACAGTGGCACAGATACCATATCTGACGTCACACAACTTTAGGTTTAGACATTCACACACGAATAGGCTGGCAATTATCATACGGTGCTGTAAGTCCTATGATAGGGGGAATTCAAAGAAGCAGGCTCCATGCAAAGAAAGCTCCCTGGAGAAAATGAAAACAGCAGTGGGAATCAGAGAAGAGGGTCTCAGGCAGAAAGAGTAGCTGGGCTAGGCTCCGGGGAAAGAAAGGGCACATGCAATCTGAGGTGACGAAGTTAGTTCAGACTGGCTGAAACACATCTATATTCTACACAGGTGAAGAGAAGGCATACTCCAAAACCAGGAAGTGGTCTACCATGACCTCTCAAGCAGAACTTGAAAAATGGTACTGTTGTGACCTTGGGGAATACCAGGTGGGTAGCTCTTCACTTTGATTACGACCACTTGGTGATTCTGACATTAGTCAGGGATCCTTTGGCCAGAAATGTGTCCCCAAATATAATTTTGTTTATAATTTCAGGGGGTTCAGAATCACCAGCAGAGTATATCAAGATCCCTGGTTAAAATACAGTTCAAACTCGTTCAAGTTCATTCTTCAGATGAGGAAACCCAGAGGCACACGATGACTTACAAAAGCTACAAAGTTAAGGTAAAACCTAAGTATCCCAGTTCTCAGGCAGCACTGTTTCCCTTACATCACTGTACTGCTGTTCTGGGAAGCATTTCTACAGAAGGATCTACTTAAATGTCAAAGTGCCTCCCACTTAGGTCATCCCTGACCTCTTCTACTCCATCCAGCTCCATCACTCCTGCTCTCAGATTAACAATTTTCTGGATCCTGGGTCATTCAACTAATTGGTACATATTCTATAAGATGGAGCAGGCAAGATGGCAAAGACACATGACAAAGGTTGGGGTGAATGAACATTTGGTTCTTTTCCTCAAAAAAAGCAAACCAGAACACGCTTACCTGTTCCCTGCCACATCCAGGACATGAAGCTCTGTGGCCTGCGACACCTCTGAAGGTATCCGAGTTAGTCTGTTGTCACGTACACAGAATACAGTGAGGCTGCAGCACCCTCCAATCTACAATGAGAAAGAAAATACATCTTTTTTCCAGGTTTTTTGTGAAAGATGGTGGTGGGACTGGAGAATCTTGTTTGTCAAATGGCATGAAAAGGACACATAAAATGATACCACATGATTTTAAGTTTCACTGAGACCAACTATGATTAATTTAAATCATACAAAACACTAAGTAGTCCAGTAAGTTCATAAAAATCTTGGCAATGCATTAAATGTATTATGTTCTAAATTAAATCAAGAAAATAAACAGTACAGTTCAAAAAAATCTCATTCTGAAAATCAAGTCATTTTCCGTTGCTATCTAATGCAACTGTATTTTTTAAATATGTTAACTAAGCTACCCAGGTCCAGACAAATATTATTTGGTAATATAGGTAATATTCGGTAAATATTATTTGGTATATTAAGAATTCTAAGTTTCAAAAATAAGGCCAACAATGATACATACACACCCCTTCAAATCCAGCGTTCCCAGTGTCCCAGTTCATTTCAAAAAACAAACAAACAAACAAAAAAACAAAAAAAAGAAAAAAGAAGAAGGAAAAAAAGGATATGGATAGGCAATACAGTACATTAATTTTCTACTATACATCTTTTAACTACTTTTGGTCACTCACAGCTTAATTTAGTAAATATGTTATTCATTTCCCTTTCACAAAATCAACAATATTTTAGCAAAAACTGAATGTGGTAAATACATATATTAATCTTGTAAACTTAATGCTTGTAGAAACATCAATATCTACATCCATGACAAATTTGATTACTATTTTTTTATTTATTTTTAAAGTCAGCGATTCAAAGATAATTGAGCTTTGTATGAGCCTGGTTTTCAAAAAAAGAACATAAGCACAAAAGAACTGAATCAGTCTCTTGAGCAAACTGGCCAGGGTTTCTATGGTCAGGAAAGCTGAACCAAAGGGGTGGAAAAATAACTCAATCTCAGACACAACATTCTGCAGGACTCCATACAGTACTACATTCTTCCTGTACTCACTATCCTGACCCAGAGCGATTGCAAGCAAAGGCTCATGAAGGAACCTATTGATGTCTCTCTGACACATGGAAAAATACTCCACAGCTTCCCACTTGAGGAGAGGCAGAAGACTTGCATCTTCAATTATATGAGTACATCTTATACCCTTTTCTATGTATACATATGTTTAATACATGTATATACCTTTAAAAAGCAGAATGCTTATTTATGAAATTGCTACATAATTACCTTCATGAACAATCTTACTATGTCTTCCCTTAAGAGTTAATATAAAGACTTGAGATCATGTATTTAACCGCAGTATTTAACTATAATGGATGTAAAAGAAAAGTAACATGTAAGAAAACACGAACTAACATTTGTCTAAAATGGATAACACCCAGATATGTAGAAAGGCTTTTAGATTGTCTCCATGATCTCTCAGTGTTCACATTTCCCATCCCACCAGCTGGTGCATTCACTACCCTCTAAAACGTAACATTTTGATTCCACTGTGTCTTATAGAAAGACACTGTGCTCTTTTTTTCTGTCCTTCTAAATCTTATCAACTGTCCAGAAGTGTCTAAACATCCTCTATACCATCGAGTCTTCCCCAAACCCCACAGTCCACACTTATATACTGCTCTGTGTTTCATTTGCAGTTATGGTCTATACAAACCCTCTGACAGATTGTTTCACTGAGTTAACTTGCACATGTCCATATAACGAGGTTTGCTTGGTAAGTACAGTACCCATCCTACCCACCCATCAACTTTTCTCATTTAGATATGTTTATATGCTTATGTTTATTTACTTACTAGTGAAAGGCTGCTACTTGAAGTTAATATCTGCTTCTATGTGTAGAAATGAAAGCCACAAAACTCTTTTCTTTTAAGAATCATTAGAGAGGGCTCTCTTAGGTTTAATAAATGCAGGGCCCCAATAACATGCCCTGAAAGAGATCTACAAGAGGATCTTTAAGGGGCTTGGCATTCTTCCCTCTTGAGGAAGGGAATCATTAGTTTTACTCAGATGCCCAGGAACATTATGGAAGGAATCTAAACTTCGAATGAAGATAGAGGATAGATATGGTTAGATTTACTCTGATAAACTGAGATGATCCCAACAAAGATCTATTCATGGGAAGAAATCCCCATGGAGGGGAACCCCCCTCCCCGGTGACCCTGCTCCCTGTGCACTGGCTCTGGGTTCAGTGGTGGGTCTGTGTGCCATGTGGGAGGTCTTCCAGGTCAGCATAGGGCTGACGCTGGACCTCACCTTAACCTTATCATCCTGGCCTGGCTTTAACACAGTAAGATTTATCTGTACTCCAGGGAGGCAAAGTAGTTATGCACATAGACAACCCTCACAATGGCAAAATAAACTACTGGAGCGTGTACAGAACTGAGATTGCATTATAATTGTGGGCATTTTGTCATGAAGCTGTCCACTGCTCCAGCCACCTGTTGGATATCTGTTTGGGGCCCTAATACTATAGTGAACGTTTTCAATTTGTATCATGTACATATACTACCTATTAAAAACTAACTCATTAAAATGGGTCAGAGAGGGCTCTAATAGCTATTGAAGCAATAAAAGTTCTGGACAAGTAAATACCTCTTAAGACTCTGGGAGGGGGATAATGTGAATTCCCAATGGAGTGTGTGTGTGAGCTATCTACTGTGTTTACATCTCATTTATTTTTTCTTTTTTCCTTTCCCATTCTAATCTCAAATCCATTTGAGACCTCAAGGAGTGGAAAAAAAACAATTGTATTCAAGAGCCTCCTCGGCACTCTGAGTTGTCACAGCAGGCAGAGTGACCTCCTGATCTCCATTGTCGAAGGGTTTCGGAGAACAATGAAACAATGCCCACAAAGAGAGAGTGTTATTGCCAGTGTGCCCGGATGCCTTCATCACCCTCAGATGCACGTGCTGTCCCAGGCAAAACAGTGCACAAACATAGACCTCTTTCCAAATCATCCAGGAAGGGATGGCACAAGCCTTTGGCTTTGAGAAAAGATTATTAAGCAGTAAAAACCATAATTCAAAAGGTACAGTTTTCACAAACATGGAGCCCTGGAATGGATGCTCTGGGATCACACAGACCTGGGCTGGACCTGAGGCTCAATCCTGTGTTTTGTGTGTTTGACTATGTTACTTTAACCGAAAGTAACAATCAGGATTCAATTAAATGAAACCACAAACACAATTTAGCACCTATCATAGAACCCAGTCTAGTTAACCCATCATATTGGCAAACCAATATGATGGTTATTGTCTTTTCAAGAAGTCAAAGTCCTGGATCCAAAGGACCAGGTCAGTCAACACTTGTGTTCCTGCTGTGTTGTTGGAAGTGTGCTGACGTTGGTGAGCTCCTCCCGGAACATCCCTGACCTTCTTAAAAATCTCTCCCTTGCAAGGCATCACGGTGACAAAATGACAAAATGTCACTGTGTTAAATACTGGGGATAAATACACTGTGACTTTACTGCTAGTGAAGCACCGGTGTGATCTCAGTACTGTAGGATACATATGGCTCATGTGTGTTTCTGCTTTCTCTCTCAGGTCCAGGAGTTAGTTTACCAGGTCCTTAGTGATCGTCAGGATAAAATGCCTGTATCACTTGGAAATTCTGGGAAGCAGAATCACTGTTTAAATAACTTATTACCATCTATGTAGGAAGCTGCTATTTTTAAACTTCCTAAAACCACATAATAGTACCGTCCCAGAATATAAGGGGTTGCACTTGGAGAACTACAGAATGTAGCTGAGAATCTTTGTTTTGCTGGTTTGTGTCTCTTAATTCCAGATGATACTTTCCTTCACTGTTTGGACCTGATTTAACCCATCTGGAGGAGGTGGGACCTGCCGGTCATTGAGCAAACCCTTAGTCGGGTCAGCTGCGCTACATGTTAGTTGCCCGGAGGTGACATTATTCAAGAGGAGATAATCAGTCAGTGATCCAAAGAGAAAGCCTGTATTAGTCATCATAGCCTACCTATATTCCATTTTCTGAACACCTGCCCCAAGTGTGAAGAAACTTTCATTTTCCCTTCAGTATTGGCCTTTTAATATTCTGTGTAACAGAATGAAACCCTTATTTCACTAGCAGAAAGGGAAACGAACAATAAGCGAAATCTGGTGAAAATACAATTTGAGCTGTAATAATATGGTGAGTAATTTTAGAAACCAAAAACTGTTTTTTGCTTTTCCCACCATCATCTGTGGCGTATTATTCAAATGTTCCTATTTCATAAATATTTTGGAAATCATGTGGCTTTGGGACTTCCTGAATTGTTGGGCCACTGACATCAAAATATCCACTAATAATTATAGCATTTTTCATTTCTAATTATAAAACAGTAAGTTACGTTGATTGGAAAATAAAACCCATAAATACGCACATGTAAAGGCACAAGGAAAAAACTAAGACCAAATCCTACCCCAAAGGGATAATCGGCATTAACATTCTGAAGTACAATCTTTCAGTATTATTGCCACGCATTTGTGATTTCATATATATATATTTTTTACATATAAATTTTATACACACACACACAGACACACGCTTTGATGAAATTAGGTTTTCACTATGATATTCAGCACTTCTGTTTACATATGACATCAGGAATGTCTTCCCATATCAGTATGTTTCTAAACGGACTTTTATGGACCACATAACTATTTCGTTCTACAGATGTCTTACAAATCACAAATCTCCCACGTTAGACGCTGCTGGTTGGTTCTGCCATTTTGTGTAATCCTGGGCGAGTTACTGTAGCTGAGTCTGGGTTTCCGGGTCTTTTGGATGTTGATAATGACTTACCTATAACTCACAGGACTGTTGTGAAGATTAGACACGGATATGCAGGAAAGCACAGTGCCGGCCACATGTGAGTTGCCCCTACATCTACGTGAGAAATAGCCTTTTTGCCTGGTTTTCCTGTGTACCACAACTGTGTTCCTAGGACAAAGCCCTAGAAGTGGCATTGCAGAATCAAAGGGTATGAACACTTTCAAAGGTTTCAATATTACTGTGTTCCCTTCCAGAGAAGATGTAATAATTTATACTTCCCTATCGTCTATGCATTTTCCCATACCCTTGCCAACATTTGGCATCATTTTTTCTCTAAATCTTGACAAGTTCATAGGTCAAAAAGTTTCCATTAACATTTCTGTGAATACTGATGGGGCTAAAATTTTTTTACATCGATAATCATTTCTATTTTTTCTTCTCTGAGTCACTTATTGCTTATTGTGATGGGTTCTTTGCTTCAATTTTTGTCCACTTTTCTCCAGTGGAAACCTCTTTTTCTCAATCATTGGGAAAGATTTCAAGTACAGTGAGGCGAGACCTCCTTAATCTGTAATGTTCTAAGTGTCCTCTGGCCCTCAGGGTGTCTCTACCTTCTTGAAGATCAGAAATCTCATTTTCACGTAGACAAATCTATCAACTGGGGTTTTCTGTTTTTGTTTTTTTTAAGACTTCTTTCCACTTTCAAGTTTGGAAATGCTTTCTCCATTTTGAAATCCAATGGCCAACTATGTTTTATTCTTGTATTTTTAGGTTTTACCTTACCCCTTTTAGCAACAATCCATTTTAGAATATGATGGATATTTACACTAAATTGTAATAAGAAGACAGAAAGCTATCCATAAAACGAATTCTCTCTCTGAAAATCAAAATATTTATGGGTAATTAACGTTTACAGAGTGCCTGTTTAAAAACAAAAACAAGATTTGATGAATGATCTGTAAATCCTATCTTTTGACTGTGTAAGTGTGATGAAGTCAGGATCACTTTCATTTTGACTTAATGGAGACAAAAGACTAGACTCTAAACTTGGACACATGCTCAATTTCTTCCAGCCAGAAACTCTTTAAATGGTGCAGACTGTTCAAAGGTAAGATTTGGCTGGGGAATGTTATAAAGTTGTTGGCTCTCTTTCCTCATACCCACAATCACACATAAACCAACTCCCTGTCTGTCCACACATCACACAACACGGTCTCTTTTTAATTCTTCCCTCCACCAAAACCATGTGTTTTTTAGGGAGCCTTCTTTCCCCCAGAAGCATACACACTTACACGACAGGATGAAAAATAAAAGACACAAATAAGTTGCTTGAAAAATCAGAAGCATGCCACATGTAGCAAATAAAGCAAATCTAGCCTTTCCATTAGAGAGAGAATTGTGCTGACAAACTGGAATTCAGTGAAGACAGATGAGCTGCCACGTTATGCCTTTTGGAATTTCTGAATAACTTAAAATGTAATTCACAGAAAAGCATTCTTTTGGGAGAGAACAATCTGGACAAATCTGACAACTGACAAACACATAACAAAATAAGGTTCCAGGCCATGCGGTCATTTAAAAGAAAACAAAAACAAAACTGCGTTTAAAGGAAAATGTCCAATATTTTACAATGAGGAACACACAAAGCAGTCAGTTGATTAGAAATCTTCATGCATTTAAGAAGCAAAATGGAAGTTAGAGATGCAACTATGGTCTGAACAATACTTACAAGATAACAAGTTTACCCGACTTTCCTAAATTTCCAAGCAGCTAACAATTAAGAAAACAAGAGACATTCATTGATTTGCAAATGTTTACTACAAATAACACCACAAAACACAAACAGAATCTATAATTGTGACCCACACAGTACATTTTCCCTCATGTGGGAAAAACAACAACAACAAAAAAAACAAATAAATGTTGCCAGAGACCAAGGGGCCGTGCTCTAAAACATGATATACACTAGTATCAAATTAAAGACAAAAAATAGAAAGAACTACATGGCACACAGGACCAATCGCAACTAATACAACCGTGGGTTTGGGGCATATATATTGAGTCGGTCAGCATTTCGGTTTAGATGTGTCATGCATGCAACCTGATTGTTCAAGAGAGAGTAGCAGAGTTTTGCAAGTGCAGAATCCAATCATGGAAAGTACAGGATATGATCAAATGGTATCAAGCTTGAAGGCAGAGCAAGTGCACACACACACCTAGTCCCTAGGCCCAGCCCCGCTCCCCAATTCCACACACACACACACGCGTGCACACGGTTATAGGGCCTACCACACTCACGCACTGCACAGAGACTCATGGCACAGCCGTGCTGTGCAGACCAACATGACACACTTCATGGTCAGGCAGCCTGCAGTGCTCAGCCCCGATGGTCAACGGCAAGCACCCAGCAGCCGTTTCTACGGGGTCACCACTGTAACCCACAGCAGAATTAGGGGCATGGGCTCAGCGCATTTTCCTACCCTGGGAGGTGAGTGTGCATGAGCAGCAATGAAGGTATGCTAGAAGAGAGCCAATTCCTAAAAACCTCAACTCTCTCTGCTTCCTCTCCCAGCTACAGGAAAGGGCACAGACTTTATTCAGTTATCAGACTCTACATGCCAGAAAACTAATCACAATTTCAAGGAGAGCAGATAATACTGACAGTGAACTAAAATGCATTAAAGCTAGAACTACTTTCATACCATGTCCACTTCCCACATCATGAAATGCCATTCTAATAAATTTACACGGACACACGACACATGGTGGGCATATCCCTCCGAAGCCTGAGTACAAGTTTCATTCTTTTAAAATGTGAAGAGGACAGATGCTCACATGAGGACAGATGCTAACATGATGGCAGTAATTTTACACAAAATGTTAAAGTTGTGCTTAGGATGTATTCCTTTGCAAGAGAATCGGAAGAGGGGGATGGGGAACTGGGTGGGGAAACTTCCTGGGAGACACTCAACTCCCAAGTGCTCTCTCCAGCACTAACCTTGAAAATGTTCCTGAAATGTGTTAATTTTCTAACATGTCTAAATGAAAGACTGTCTGACCTCTCTTTACCATCTTAAGGTCCTGTCTTACCTCAGGGCCACATGTGGAAAGGCTGGCCTATGTCCGTATGCCCTGAGTGGCCATGCTTCCCTTGGCCTGTGGAACAATAGTGAGCAGGCTGTCGGGGGACACATCTCTGGAGCCCATTCTACCGACTGCTAGCTATGTGAGGCCTGCTAAGGAAGGCTTTCCACCGGCCTTAGCTTCTTCATCTGGAAAATGAGGAACTCTCGCTTACAACCTCAAAAGCTGTTGTGAGGATTCAGGGAGTTAACAAACACGACAGCACCGAGCACGGGACGTGGCATCTAGAAAAAAAGTAAGAAATCTTTTCTACTTCTCTGTGGACGTGTCTACCTGTCCAGTCTGCTACCCATTCAACACGAATAAAATCAATATTCAGAATATCAGCCCTGTGTTTTGGTTTATCACTGTGAGACCAGAACCACAATGTTCTGATTCGCAGAATCTCTTACTTGTGAGCCAGTTCAGCAGAGGTGTACTGAAGTCTTTCTGTGGGGAACAGTTTTATTTAAGTGCCAGTGCTCAGAGTAAGGGTGGGTCAGAATATGGTCACATTTATGATAAATACCCTCCCTTGCTTCCCTTCAGGAACGTTGGCTGTCTTGCCCAGGCAGAAGACTGGGAGATGGTGGGTGTAATGCCACGATGAGAGGAGAGAAAGAGAAACCAAGTAAAGCTCAGACACCCTGGGAAGGGCCCTAGGAAAACAAGAACCCGCAAGTTCTGGCTGCTGGGATGGTAGCTTTGAAATTATCCCAAGAAAAATAAAACAAAATAATAAAAAATATAAACAAATAAAATTATCCAAAGAGAGATGAGAAAGAGATGAGAGAGAGATGAGAAAGAGAGATGAGAAAACAGAGAAAGGAAGGACACTGTGCCTGGCCAGGGATCCCATCTCACGATATGACACCTTTTCATGTGAGGCCTAACAAAGGGGACAGGGCTCACTGACATTCGATGGGGGGTAAGAAAGGCAGCTGAACTGAGTTTCAGGCTAATGGTTAACAAAAAAATCAACTATCCATCTCCCGGTTCCCCTAATTCTAAATAGAAGGTAAGCCTTTTGTTAAATATCACACATGCGTCTTTGTTTCATCTGCTCTGGGTCTCCTTGTTTTCAGCAACTCCCTTGCCAGGACTGAAGTGCCTCTACATCTGCACAACTAGTCCCCACAATGCCTGGTGATGGGCTCTTCTCTTGGTTGGATCACTGACAAGGAAAAAAAAAAAATCCTAAGAATCTAGCTATAGCTTCCCATTCACCTCCCTCCATGTGAATGCCTTTGTGAAGAGTTCATTCACTCTCTCCCAGACATGAACACTGCTCGGTATCAATCTCTGTCCAAGAAAAGGGTTGTATCAAGATCCACTTTTAAGGCGCCTGGGTGGCTCAGTGGGTTAGGCCTCTGCCTTCAGCTCAGGTCATGATCCCAGGGTCCTGGGATCGAGCCCCACATCGGGCTCTCTGCTCAGCAGGGAACCTGCTCCCCCCCCCAATCTCTCTCTGCCTGCATCTCTGCCTACTTGTGATATCTGTCAAATAAATAAATAAAATCTTTAAAAAAGGGGCACCTGGGTGGCTCAGTGGGTTAAGCCTCTGCCTTTAGCTCAGGTCATGATCCCGGGGTCCTGGGATCGAGCCCCACATTGGGCTCTCTGCTCAGCAGGGAGCCTGTTTCCTCTTCTCTCTCTGTCTGCCTCTCTGCCTACTTGTGATCTCTGTCTGTCAAATAAATAAATAAAATCTTTAAAACACACAAAAAAAGATACACTTTTATAATTCCAGTGGCTTAGGAAGCAGTTTAATTTCACCCAACCACCAGTTTAATTAGACCCAACGTTATCCACTTCCTCTGCTAAACCCCCAAGTTACCTATTTCTGTCAATGGTTCTCTATATGGCAAAGCCAGAAATGTCAAATCTCTCCCACTTCAAATCCTATCAACTCACATTTCTCAAATGCTCATAGTCATCATCTGGACCTGCCTACCCTCTTTAAAGTCACTGGTGATCATTCTTTGATATAACTCCTCCAACCATCTATATGCTCACAAATCAGTGTACATAACATTTAAAAACAGCACATTAAGTCTTTTAAAACATGTGACACTTCTGATCCCCTGTGTGCTATTATTTCTTTATAATCGTTATTGTTTTTTTAAAGCACGTACCTCTTTTGGTAAAGACACTAATTTATTTCTGTCTGCATTCAAGTTGCTCAACTTCTTAAGTTTTCCAATGCTCTTAGGTAAGGTCTGTTAAAACAACATTTTAATTATTAATTTAATACATTTTTTTAAACATGACTCACAGTAAAACAGATCTTTTCAAGGATTTAAGGAATATAATCTTATCCACTAAGAGACATAATAATTCTTTCTGAATATCGGATAGGTCAAAGCTCACTTAGAGGATGTAAAATTAAATATTCTGCATTTTTGTTAAAACTAGAGTATGTTTCAATGAAATGGAGTCAAAGGCATGGGCCTGGAAACAAAGAAACACCTAGTAAAGAGGTAATGCTCTTTAACCTAAGTAAGAATTTGCACCTCAAGATTCATCGTTCATTGCCTGCACCTTTGAGAACCACACTGGGAGAATGGCTTGGATGACCTGGAAGCCAGAGGGCTGGGGGGACCAGAATCCAAAGCAGGGGTGCTGTGAAGCTGGCAGAAGGGTAGGTGGCATGGAGACAGGAGCAAGGCAAGCAGGGCTGGAGGGGTCAGGTACGCAAAGTACGCTAGGAACCTGGTGGAGGGGAGAGCTTCAACACTGCTGGAAGCCAGGGTGAATGTTATATTTACCTCTGTAATGATAAATATCTGTAGGCCTAAAACCAAAAACTAGCATCAGAAGATCTGGGTACTTCCACGACACCCACCAGAGGAGGATGCCCAAGCTGCCCGAGGAGAGATGTGGCTGGGCTCCTGCACCAGCTCTGTGTCCTACCCACTCGTGCTATCTTTCTGCTCTTTCCACCTAAAGAGCCTTGCTTATTGTTTTAATAAATAAAGAAGAAAAGAGAAGAGGAAAAAGGAGCAGGGAGAGTAAGGTAGGAAACAGAGTGACAAAAGGAAAGAGCAAGGTAGGAACATAAGCTGAAGCAAACATAGCTGCTACAAGACAAGGAAGAGAGGATAGAGTGATCAGTGAGGACCTGAGGAAAGCAGAGAAAGCCGCAGGAAGGGAGGAGCAACAGAGATCTACTGTCACCCTGCTCATCCGGGTCCCCCCAGCACCACGACCAGGTAGCTGACACCAAAGCTTTGCCCTTGGGAGGGTGGGGAAGTCCAGCCCAAGTGTGGACACGTGCAGCCACCGCCACCCCCAATTTCCAGGGTGGGGTAAGATCTCAGTTCCATGCTCAGTCCCCAGAAAGCACTCACCACCACCCCCACCCCCATTCCCACCAAGGCTTTTCCCAGCCAAACACCACTTTCTCCCCTTCTCTCTCTTTCCATCTGCTCGAAGAACCCTGAGAGAAGGTTGCCCGCAGCGGACCTCGGACACCATGAGGGAGGCATCAGCACAACCACTGATGGGCTTCATCCCCACCCCTCATGGGACACCTCTGTCAGCGGAGCCTAACTACCATTCTCTTCACTGAAGCAGGTTAAAAGCCAGTCGTCTTTATGCCCTGCATTTGCTTCGAAGTCTTTTTTTAGATGTAAGAAATAAGAAAATTTCTACACAGTCCACCCCAATTATGAGTAAGTAGGACCTACCCTGATAAGTCTTTCTGATACAGAAACCACACGACACATATCCATTTGAATGTGCACCCCACACTCACCAGGAGCCGGTTTTCTGTAAGAACTAATTCAGTGAGGCTTTCACAGTCCCCAACTGCTTCAGGCAGCTGTGTGAGTCTGTTCTGATCCACCTTCAAGATCGACAATTTCTTTAGTTTTCCTGTAAAAGCATTATTTCAACTCATTAGTTACAACTGTCTTCCTAGTCATTATTTGGTATCTCTTATCTGCTGTTCTTTTTGTTTTAAATAGTTACTTTTTTTCCCCCTCACCCAGCTTTTCACATTATGAAACCACATCTTTCTCATTTAGATCACTAGGTGGAGAGTTAGTTTTATCAGATCATCAAAAACAGCCAGCAATCAGAAACAAATCATTTTAAAAGTCACTACATAAAAATTGTATCAAAGCCAGAAACTTGATAGAAAAAACAAGTAATTAGCTCTTGACAGATCTTTAAGGACAGGAAATGTTTCTTGTACAAAGGAGAGAGACTTTCATCTTACTCCAAGAATCATCCTCACTAAAAACAAAAAAAAAAAAGTGTGGTTTATTCTATCACCTGGAGTGAAAGTGGCTTGGTGAAGACTTCTGAAATGAATGGCTCTAGAGATACAGAATAAAATGGAAACCTTTGAAATGCCACATGAAGAACTGAGTGTATTTCACTCAGGGCAGAAAGGGTGGATTTTCTGGTGATGCCTGTAGGCCATGGAAAACAGGAATGGGGTGACCACAGCTTCTTCAGTGTCCCCACTGAGTGAAGAAAATCCTCAATCTTTTGGATTCTCATTGTCAACCATAATTCAAGGAATAATCCTACAAAACAGATAGCCTTCAATATCTACTGAGAGAGGCTGGCATGGGGACACAGTCCCCAGGAAAATCAGAAAATGGCCTCTATCTTAAAGGAGATGTAAAGCTGAAGAAAAAATGTTGGAAAAAATTAACTTGCTTTGTGTGTTGTCACACAGCAGGTCAGGAGAACTAACAGAGTCATAAGCTCTTTGTTTAGCATAGTCAATAACCTACTAACACTGTCCCCAGAGAGTTTCCACCTGTCCTCACCGGCAGGAGAGGCCTTCTCCACAGGGCAGGGCACACTGAATTGAATCGACAGATCTCCCTGCAACTGAGGAGTCTCCTTAACAGTATTACTGGCAGGGCACCTGGGTGGCTTAGTAGGTTAAGCCTCTGCCTTCGGCTCAGGTCATGATTTCAGGGTCCTGGGACTGAGCCCCACATGGGGGCTCTCTGCTTGCGGGGAGCCTGCTTACCCCTCTCTCTCTGTCTGCTGCTCTGCCTATTTGTGATCTCTCTCTGTCAAATGAATAAATAAAATCTTAAAAAAAAAAAACAAAACAGTATTACTGGCAAGTGGTGTTGCCATCTCTCCCTGAACACTTCAAGTCACGGGGAGCTCATCCCTTCACTAAGCAGCCTAGACTAATTTGTAACCAGTATTTCATTTGTATCCTTCCCCTATAGCTGTCTGAACTAGAAGATGCAGTAACAAATCGACTTCTCTTCTACAGGATGGCCTCTCAAATGCTTGAGGTCAGCCATTTCACACTTCCTACTTCCTATGCCTAGCAACAAAATGTCCCCAGTTGCTACAACTATTTTTGGATACCACGTATCATTCTCACCGACCATCTCTACCTGGACTCAAAATCCCCATCAATTTTCCACCTGGGCCAAACCAAAAGACAACGTCTGTGTTCCTCCCCAGTTGTATGATCAGATACTGCTTTCATCTTGACCAAACACCAGAAAGGAAGTGGTTCTCTGTCCTAGAGCTTCTTCAACTACTGAAAATCCTCCAGAAACTTGCTTTGATATTTTGAATAAAAGCTAAACAAAGGTCAAAGACAGCAACACTTTGTTAACTATGTGGTTAAACATAGTTTCTTACAACCTCTAAGTGGCTTTGCAATGGTGGAGCTCTCGGTCCACGTCTGTTTATACCTTCCCTGAGTTTATTTTCTCACACAGGACTGAATGCCTTTAGGATAAAGGAAATGTCTGGACTGATTTTTTTTTTTTTTTTTTTATAATTGCCCTTTCTGTTTTATTTTTTTTTTTTAAGATTTTATTTATTTATTTGAGAGAGAGGCAGTGAGAGAGCATGAGCGAGGAGAAGGTCAGAGGGAGAAGCAGACTCCCCGTGGAGCTGGGAGCCTGATGCGGGACTCGATCCCGGGTCTCCGGGATCATGACCTGAGCCGAAGGCAGTCGTCCAACCAACTGAGCCACCCAGGCGTCCCTGGACTAACTGATTTTAAAGGAAATGACACAGAATGGTTAAAGGAAAAGACTATTCTCGACGTATGAGAAAAGGATCAACTCAAACACACCATTCCTCCCTAGGTCATGTGGTGAGGTCGGAGTCACTTTCTCATTAACTATTTAGGATGCTCACATAAAAATTTCTTAGAGACTGCTCCCATGCCTGAAACTTATCTATTATTCAGATTAATCTCTACTGAAAACAATGGAGACAAGACGCGGAAGAGACAGAGGAGTCAACACTTAGAAGTAATCATACCTACAACTGCTACTGAACCAGGATGACAGAAATACTTGCTTATCAAGAAACTTCAAGTGCATTAAATGTTCTCTGCATTCCTTCTTTAAGAACAAATAAATGACATGAGAGACTAAAGGAGCCACATCGCCAGCCTCTGAGAGTGGTGACCAAAGGATCAGAGTGATCCCCAAAGGCCCGAGACAACAGCCAGCACCTTTAGTAGGGAATTACTTTCCATACTTACCGATGCCATCTGGAATCATTTCTAGTAAGTTCTGGGAAATGACTAAATCCGTTAATGAAGTCAGGCCACTGATTTCTTCAGGAAGTCTTTCCAACCTGTTTTCAGAGACATCTAAGCACAGTAGGTTCTTCAGATTTCCTATTTCCTACATCAGTGACACAAAAAAGAGGCTCATGCTTCAACCTGCCACAGTACAGAGGAATTTCTTACAGTGATTTTTCACAGTCAAATCCCAAAGTCATCCCGAGGATGTTTCTTTAGCGTTTATCTATATGAGAAGGCTGGAGTAAGTTTCCCTTTCCGATGAAAACGGGAAGCTGTAAAAATCACAGACACGGCTCTGGGAGGGATGCCAAGCCCTCCAACTGCAGGCAGGCAAGGAATCATTCTCACGTAACAGATGAAGAGACTAGCACCAAGGGAGAACAGATGACTCTATGGTTACATAATTTTAAAAAAAGGGAGTCTCGAATCCAGTTCCTCAAGTTTTGGAATCAATCACTTCAATAAGCAGCTCCTACTTCAGGGCGACCCTGAGATTTTCTGTTAAGAAACCATCTACTTTCTATCTCCCGTGACTGGCAGTACCGGTTACGACCAACATCAAGGCAAATGTAGACCAGCAACACCAGAACAGCTGGACCCACTGCCGCCTTTACCCCCACAGAAGAGAGAAGCATAGTGCTTTCATAAGAAACAAACTATCCCAGGAGCAGGGAAACTACCTCAATGAATGTAATATTCTGTTCAAGAGATACCCTATCTTCCACTCACAGAATGTGTAGTTTCTCTCTTATTCCTGCCTCCCCTTTTCCAGTCCCACTGCCACTGTATTAAATTCCTCCTGTCGTCGCCCTCCATCCGACCGTTAGCTCTGATCCTCACCCTCCCTGGCCAAGTCTGCATATTTCCCTTGTTTCCATATTTCCCTCCTGGAAACACAGCTAGCTACGGGTATGTAATCAGACTACCCTTATACTAAACAACATTAACATGTCTGGTGGATCCCCAATATCTACGCAAGTACAAACCCTTCAATCTATACTTTGGTCTGATCTATTCCTTCCAGCGTCTCTCTTACCTAATACGCATCCTACGGACCCACCCCTGTAATTCCTGTCTGTAGGAAACCAGACCGCTTTTCTTCTAATTTCAGGCCTGACCCTTGAAAGTGTTCCACTTTTTCATAAATTCACTTTTAACAATACCTTTGTGTCCTTTCCTTCTGTCATCAACGATGATAGGAAAGGAATTCCAATTATTTAGACTATCTGATGAGTTGAGTCCTGCTTTAACAGCAGTTTATAAACAGGGACGAATGAGACGTTTAAATAACCATTTACGACAAGATCACTGGAATTATAGAGGCTCCTGGGTGGCTCAGTGGGTTAGTGGACTCAGTGGGTTAGAAGGCTCAGTCTGCCTTCAGCTCAGGTCATGATCTCAGGATCCTGGGATTGAGCCCCACATCGGGTTCTCTGCTCAGCGGGGAGCCTGCTTCCCCCTCTCTCTGCCTGCTTCTCTGTGCCTACTTATGATCTCTGTCAAATAAATAAATAAAATATTTTAAAAAATCACTAGAATTATAATTTTTGTGTGTTCAGGATGTGACATTTATACTGTACACATTTATGCACATCTGTACATACATACACACACACACACACTCTCTCTCTCTTTCCCCATCATGCCCCAGAGCTAGTGTATTACTTTCCTGATAACCCCGTGGTATTTTTATTCCCCATCCTATGACTCCGAAAATAATGAGAATTCTCCCAACCAGGATTTCTCCTAATTTCCTAGAGAAATCTAGTTATTAATCAGACCTTCACTACATCAGTTGCTAATCTGTCTCCTTTCCCCAAATGCAGCCAAGACCTCAGAAAGAGACTGCAATTATCTCCTTCCTTCCCTTGGCTGTGAGTGAGGTCCTCATACTTCCAGTGCTGTAACTACAGCCAGAATGTGCTACGAGTGCTTCCTCCTGGAGTTCGACCTCCTGCACCGACACAGCCTCCCTCACCTACAGCACGCAGCACCATCACACCTGCTTCAGCCCACTAAGCAGACACCTGGGCATCTGATCTGCTTTAAACTAGGGGCACCTAGGCCATCAGGAAATACACCCGGACTTTAAAGACTGGCTATAAGGTGTATCAAAGAAGGAAATTCAGGAATAGTTAGACAAAAATTGAGTAAGAGGAAAACGCTTGTTTTTTAATTGTTAGGTTTGTTGGCTTATGTTTCTCTGTCATTTTACCAGAAGGCAAGCCTGCTTATAAAAGGACTCCACGAGATGACTGTGTACCTAGAAGTCTGTGCAGACTCCGATTCATTTGGAACACGGTTCTCACATTTGATAATAGCCGGAAAAACCTCAACACTATGACAAAAACAGCTAAAACATAAGCAGTATTTGCAAAAATTTTGAAATAAAAGCTTTTAACATTTCTTTTACATCAACTATTAGAGAACAGAATGTGGTCACAATCATCCCAAAGCACTTGGCACATCACAAAGACTGTCAGAAATGGACACCATCTAAGAATCAGGAGTCCTTGCAATTTACAAAGTTGCTGGGCTTGAAGTAAGCCACATGGGGAGCAAGGATGAAATAAAATACAGATTTCACCAACTAAAGGATGTATTTTCTATCTTTAGAAATGGTGGGTTGAGGTTTTCAATTTTTCTGTGGCAATGTAGCATGATGAATGCTTAATATGTATTACCAAATGTGCTTTTTCAACCAATGTTTTTGGTTTCAAGATCCCCGTTATAGAAAATTTCACATAGAAGCAGGAAATACATGAGTGGTGCCTGTGGTTGTTTTATAATTTGGGGGAAACAATGGTAAATCACCACTTACCTGAGGTAATTCTGACAGCTGATTTCCATCCAACCAGAGATCCTTTAGATGTAAGAGAGCTCCAATTGATTCTGGCTAAAACAAACAAACAAACAAAAATAATGCTATGGTAACAAAGATCCAATGTTTAGTCTTCCACTAAGAAAGAATCCCAATTCAACAGTTAATAAAGGGGTACTATAGAGGATGTCTGCTGGGACTTTTCCAATACAAGTCCCCCATCCTAAAAGCACTCTCAGTGCTCTCCAAGAATGCTGGTGATTTCCATTTATGCCTGTCATCTCTAGTCCTGACCCCCCCCCCCACATCATAATTCTTAACATGTATGAACTGAAGCACATTCTCTCACGTTTCCAAGCTATATCTGTGAAAATACACCCCTACAGATTTCCCCTAAAATACGTTTTGATGACACATAGGGACAAAATTAAATCTAAATCTCTTCGGTACAGACTTACCAAATTATATATTTCATTGTTTCCTAAATCAAGTTCTTCTAGTCTCTGCAGCTGGGTAAGAGAGCTATTTAAAAAAGAAGAAGAAGAAGGACTCTTAGAGAGTACTTAGAAATGCTGAGCAACATGGTATTCCTCACTTGGACTCATTCCCCAAAACATTTGGACTGCATGGCTCTAAGTATTACCAAGGAAAAACTATTAAGGGAAGGCTGGCATCTCCCAAACTTTCCAAAAGACACAGAATCTCTTTTTGACAAAGTACTGTAGTACTTTTTTTTTTTAATACTTGAAGAAATTCATGTAGTACAAAATCCCCTCTCGTTTTGCCCAGAGACTCACTCAGGAAGATATGTAAGAAGATTCTCTCTCAGTTCCAGGGAAGCCAGGTTATAAAGACTAAAAATGAACAAGAGGAAAAAAATATAAGGAAAAATTCCTGAGATTATTCTTCCCATTCCCCCACTTCATACATACACTCCACAAATAGCAATTCTTAATAAAACCTCGTCACTTCCTCCCAGGAGAAAAATACGTATAACCACTACCCCTACCCTCATTAAAAACAACATACTATCTACCTCCTCAGTTTTAATATTAAAATAAAAAGAGAAGCATCATCAACGTAAGGCACCCTTATTTAAATACTTGTACAGCTGATATGTGAAAATAACTCAGTAGTCCTTAAAGACAAACCACTGCTTGGAACCAAGATAGAAGCCAACTATGTGCTTCCAGACTTTAGAATGTCAAATATGTTCAGGCACCATAAAAAACAGTAATGCCTTTAATCTCACAAAGATCAGAGCTCTTCTTCCAAACATCAGTGAGAGACCAACCATGTTGGAAAGTAGTAGGCATCTCAGTTCAGAGGGCCCACATGCTATACCCAAGATCACAAATTCTAGGGATGTCTGGGTGGCTCATTCATTAAGCGTCTGCCTTTGGCTCAGGTCATGATCCCAGAGTCCTGGGATGGAGTCCTGCATCAGACTCCCTGCTCAGAGGGGCTTCTGCTTCTCCCTTTGCCTCTGTCCCCCTCTCCTCCTTGCTCATGCTCGCTGGCTCTCTCTAGCTCTCTCTTTCACAAAAATAAATAAAATCTTAAAAAAAAAAAAAAGACCACAAATTCGCAGAGTACCTGAAAGCAACAGTATGGAAATAACGGCCATTTAAATGCACCAAGGACAGAGTAGTAACGAACCTCACATGGTGCCCAGAACGCAAGACTGATTCAATAAATGGGAGCAGTAATGTTTGTTTCATTCCTATGGAACACCACAGTAGCATGCTTTCCTGCAGATTCTGTTGCCTCTCGGGTTTAATCCATGCCTACCAGGAGCACGATGAAAGGAGACAGATGTTTTCCCAGGACACTGATGATGTGGGTGGAAGCTTCGTATGTAGTGGCGACCCTGCCTCACCAGAAACCTCACATGCCCAGGGGACGTCAGCACGGGCACGCATTACTGATTCGGAAGGTAACAGATTTATCTATTACTCCACCAGGTGTTGAACTAAGCTCTGCACCAATCCAAAACTCAAGGTTTTGTTCATATCACCACAGTAATGTCCAAATTTGGAGGACTTTTACCATGTAAGCGCACAGAACACAAGGAGTCAAAACATTATCCCAACACTCTAATCTGCCTTAATCTTCCATTCTCCTTCCAACATAAAAGCCAGAAACAAAGCTGGTTTCATAACATCAGAAAGCGTAAATCTGATTTGCACAAACAATATATATACATATGCGAAGACTGTTCGCTGGAAAATGTTGTTGATGAAATGCACAAATTCTGTATCTCCTCCAATTTTAAAAAACTGAATACTTTTCACAATTAAGGCAGAAGCAAACAAAACTCTTCAGAACATATTTTTTTAAATCAAAATCCCTGCTAACAATTATGAATTTAATGCTGACATTCTTAAGAAAAAAGGAAGGCCGAAGTTGCAGTAATGTAGCTCTACTTTGGGTGGGCCATGCATTCACACAGAAGACAGAAGAATGGGAAGGAGAGGGAGGTGAGAAGGAATTACCTGGCATCTATTTCAAAAAGCAACCTGTACATGAGGATGACAAGTAAACACTGCACTGCTTTGCTTTCAGCTTTGGTGTAAACCCTGGCCAGTTTCATTGGGGAGGTAGTAACCTTTAGCTATTTTCACATTCATATTTTAACAATCACTAATGAAATTGTCGTTTTATCTGTTCAACATTCATTGCTTTCACACCAATTTTGACGCATGAAAGGCACACACTAATAAAAGAAGGAAAAAGTCTTTGCTTCACAAACCTTACTGGCAGGCATCACTGAATGCCTTCTTTAAAAGTGGTTTTCTTGGGACGCCTGGGTGGCTCAGTCATTAAGCGTCTGCCTTTGGCTCAGGTCATGATCCCAGGGTCCTGGGATGGAGTCCTGCATGGGGCTCCCTGCTTAGAGAGGAGCCTGCTTCTCCCTCTGCCTCTTCCCCTTCCCTGCTTGTGCTCTCTCTCTCTCAATCTGACAAATAAACAAAATCTTTACAAACTAAAATAAAATAACAATAAAAGCAGTTTTCTGCAGGCCTTGATGCTGAGCGTCATCCTGAGGCCTCCCGTCTGACCTGGACCACCTGCCCACTCTCTCTGGCACAGCACACAGCACCTCACACACATCACACTCTCTCATACTCTTGATTAGTAATGACCCGGCTGGGTGATGACAGGCCAAGGACACAATTAGGAACGGGGCGCTTTGTGTGAATTCCATTAGGAAAGGCCAAAGGCACAATCCTAGTCTGGTGGGAAGCCAAAACTCCTGCCTTCACCCCACACTGCCTTGAGGTGTCTCAGGGGCCCTCTATTCTCTGGAATCTCTTTATAAGTTCGGTTTTAAAAGCAGCTATCAATCTAGGGCAAATATGTCAGTCTTACCTTCTTAACCGCACCAAGGACACTAGCACTTTTACAGGTTTACGTCATTTTAAAAACAGGATACACATTTTTAAATTATCTTTACATTTTCTCTTGAGGGTAAAAGGCACAGGCCACAGTTACTAAAAGCAATAATGCTTGAGCAAAAATACTGCAAAAATGCCTGCAGACTTCCGGCATGTGTACAGAACTTGCTAACGACCTGTTACAGTCAACGCACAGTTCCCACCACTACCATGCTAACACCCAAGTAAGCAGAACATCCTATTAAGCAAAAAAGTTCTGATTCCAAAACTTCTTAGTTTCTACTGTTTGGGGGCCCTGGGGGGAATGAGAATGTATGGGTGTTACAACAACAAAAAAATACCTGATTTTTGTAACTTTTCAAAATTCAACAATTAATTTAAAACAAAGTATTTAAAATAAGAGCTTTTCTGAGGCAATACTTCCCCTAACTTTAAACTATTTAAAATAAAGGAACTCAAGCACTCCATCAGGCTCTGTGGACCCAGTGGCCAAATGCTACCCTGAGAAGAGTACATGGGGTTGGGCAGGGGGCAGGGCCCGGCCCCGGCTCCACTCCTGGCCTGTCCCTCACTAAGTAGCTGCTGGACTGCCCAGCTCAGGTGCTATCCCAACCTCCCCTAAAATAAAGATAATCGTATCTACTATGGCAATTAGGGCAAACTACATTTTCCATTTTCCCATCAAGTCAAGAGAGCTTGAGTGTTGCCCCTTATTTCCTTGAGACAGCCCCCAGCCCTGTGCAGTCGGGTACCTTCTAAGTGGGCATGCCCTGAGTCTGGGGGTCCTGCAGGGTTGCTACAGGACACTCTTCATCACAGGAGTCATCCCCACTACAGAGGACTCCCTGAAGTGCAGGTCCCACAGACAGTGAGCTGCTGGCCCTGGCCAACTTGTAGAAAGATACAAGTTGCATAGTCCCAGAGCAAGTACAGAATCCTACCAGCCCTCTCCAAATTATTCTAGTAACAGCTGACATAAAAGGAGATCTGCCTGAATGCAGATTTAGACCAGAGAAATTAATATAAAATGGAATGGCTAAATGAATGAATGAATGATCTCCCTTAGTCTTTCAGAATACAGCATGCATCTTCAACCCAGATGTCAGGATAGTGCCTTCCCATCAAGGCAACCTATTCAATGTAGCACAAACACCTCTGCCTCCCTTAGAGCACCTAATAAAGAAAAACATGCTCTGGCAAATGCGGGGCTGGGGGAGTCAGATTCAGTTCTGTCCGCTTCTGAGACCAGGCTCTTAATCTCTAGGCCGAGAGAAACAAGGAGACTCAGACTCCACATGCCTTTATCAGCCACTTCAGTTAAAGCACTGGGAGTACAGAGACGAAAGAAAGCACCAGGTGTTTCTAATATTTTACACATGTGAGAAAATGAGACACTGGAGATGCAATA
This sequence comes from Mellivora capensis, assembly GCA_004024625.1. NCBI lineage: Eukaryota > Metazoa > Chordata > Mammalia > Carnivora > Mustelidae > Mellivora > Mellivora capensis. The sequence continues at coordinate 24,322 of PISX010024276.1, forward strand.
TGAGAATTACTGGTTTTTAACACTTACCAGCAGCTTATTATATGATAGATATTGTTGTAAGCCCTTTATAAGAATCAGCTCTGGGGATGAGAAAACTAATGCAGCAAAGTATTCAGTAGTAAGTTTTCCTTCCACCTTCCTCCCTCATCTATCCAGTTTCCCACCACGGAGACCCTTCTCACTGAAAATCACCCATTTTTTTTTGGTAGTTACTTATGTATTCATGCAGAGTTCTCTTTCATGCAAAGACAATCAAGTATCTTCCCAGTCTTCATATGTAACTTATCCCACACACATCTAGTACTTTGCTTTGCTCAGATTTTTTTTTAAGATTTTATTTATTTATTTGTCTCAGAGAGAGAGTGAGAGAGAGAGAGAGAGAGAGAGCACAACCAGGGGGAGTGACAGGCAGACAGAGGGAGAAGCTGAGCAGGGAGCCTGATGCAGGACTCAATCCCAGGATCCTGAGCCAAAGGCAGATGCTTAACTAAGTGAGCCTCCCAGGCGTCCCTGCTCACACAGATTTTTGTTTCATTTCTTATTTATAAATATCTGTACTCTTTTTTTTTTAAATAACTGCATAGTATCTCACTTCTATATCCACCTTAATTTTTTTTAACTATTCCCTCATTAACAGTTATTTTACTCTTTAATTTTAATTTGGCGAATTAAACTTCTCTGCAGTACTGTTGGAGTGAATTCATCCCCATCCTACAAAAACACGACTTTCTCATCTCCCTGTAACTCCTTTCCACCATTTCTACCACCAAATGGGGTAAAACAACAACAACCACCACAAACAACTTAATGAGCTCTTACAGAAAAAGTACATTAAAGCATTTCTTCTGAACACATTAATGCTTAATGTTTTACACAGTTCATGAGAGCAGGGATAAAAGTTATAACGTAAGTCAGAATGTAGGCCATCTGTATTTTTAGGATTCTATTTCAGGGACTGGATGAGTGGTTACTTTAAAGAATTTACATCTGTTCTCCACTATACTTGAAAAATCCCCTTTTAATCCCCTTGGATTTTTTTCTCCATTTTGGTAGCCAAAATCATTAAGAAACTAAAGAATAAAATAAATTGAGGTAGAACAAGAAAACAAATGGTAGTACACTATAAAACTATTAAAATATACAATCTATAAATATTCATGGTAATATTATTTGACGGGAGAAAACACCACAATTATTAGGGAAAGGGAGAGTTTGCACAGTATTTCTGCCTTTTAAATACCAAATTAGTATTTAAGAAATCTATGGTAACAAATTTCCTTATGGTGGTTTTGCTCTAGAAACTTCTAAAAAATCTTTATTTTTGTTTTTGAAACATTTTATAGAAATTCCTAGGCCTCAAAAAAGAGTAGGGGGCATCTGGGTGGCTCAGTGGGTTAAGCCTCTGCCTTTGGCTCAGGTCATAATCTCAGGGTCCTGGGATTGAGCCCCACATTGGGCTCTCTGCTCAGTGGGGATCCTGCTTCTCCCTCTGACCCTCCTCCACTCTTGTTCTCTGTCTCTCTCAAAAACTTTAAAAAAGGGGTGGGGTGGGGGTGGGGGAGTAAGATTTATTCCTTTCAGGCAGCATGCACTAATACAATATAGGTAAGCAGCCCAGTCCTAGGTCTTATTAGTAAGGCCCACTAAAATTAAGGTCATCATTCCCAAGGGTAACAGACACAAAATCAGACCCGCACCCTCTATTTCCATCTGCCAGGGAACCCAGGGCCTATGTACTTGCTCTACTTTTATTAGCAAATGGCATAATTAAATGTTTACTGATAATAACCATTTCGTGACTGATAGCTACGTTCTGGGCACTGTGCCAGTCCATTATATATTCCTTCTCCTATAAGAATGTTATTTTTTGAGGAGCAAATTTAAATAGAGTAGAGATATTTGGATATATTTAGACTTTTTTTTTTGAGGGTATGTTTCTTTAATGGCCAAGGATAAGGAATTTCATGAAGACAGATATATAAAGTAAAGACAAATGCCCCTAGATGGAAACAGAGGCTCCCAAGAGTCTCAAAATTATCTACGAGTTCCCACTGGAGTCTTATAACCTCTCAACCTTGCTCCCACTTCTTGTGGCCTGAAGGTCTTGGAGGCTCTGGCTATGTGTACCGCCTTATCACCAGGTGAGTAACTGAGGTGAAATGACTTCAGCGCGTTACTCATGAGGCTACATTAGAGAGCATTTCCTGCAAGAATAAATAGGTCAGTCTCCCAGGTACAGCCTCATCCTTCAGCAACACCAGGCTTAAAGTTGGGCTAAAGATCCGTCACCACTACTGAATTCTAGAAAACTGTCATCACCCAAAAAGAAACTTCAGGTTTCTCTTGGCCATTTGGATAAGACACCACCTCACACCAGTCAGAATGGCTAAAATGAACAAGTAGGGAAATGACATGCTGGTGAGGATGTGGAGAAAGGGGAGCCCTCCTGCACTGTTGGTGGGAATGCAAGCTGGTGCAACCATTTTGGAAAACAGCATGGAGGTTCCTCAAAAAGTTGAAAACAGAGCTACCCTATGACCCAGCGATTGCACTACTGGGTATTTACCCTAAAGATACAAACGTAGTGATCCGAAGGGGCACGTGCACCTGAATGTTTATAGCAGCAATGTCCACAATAGCCAAACTATGGAAAGAACCTAGATGTCCATCAACAGATGAATGGATAAAGAAGAAGTGGTATATATATACAATGGAATACTATGTAGCCAAAAAAATGAAATCTTGTCATTTGCAACGACATGGATGGAACTAGAGGGTATTTTGCTGAGCGAAATACGTCAGTCAGAGAAAGACAATTATCATATGATCTCACTGATATGTGGAATTTGAGAAACAAGGCAGAAGATCGTTGGGGAAGAGAGGAAAAAATGAAACAAGACAAAACCAGAGAGGGAGACAAACCATAAGAGACTCTTAATTTCGGGAAACAAACTAAGAGTTGCTGGAGTGGAGGAAGGTGGGAGGGATGAGGTGGCTGTGTGATGGACATTGGGAAGGTATATGCTATTGTGAGCACTACAAATTGTGTAAGACTGATGAATCACAGCCCTGTACCCCTGAAACAAATAATACATTACATGTTAATACAAATAAATTAATTTAAAAAAAAAAAGAAACTTAATACCCAGCAGAGGTTGTTTCTTATCTTGGCTCTGCCCTCCCAACACTTACCCTCCCCCCACTCCCTGCCCCAGCCACTGGCAACCACTCATCTAATTTCTGTCTCTATGCATTTGCCTATACTGGATATGTCATTTAAATGGAATCAGACACTATGTGGCCTTTTCTATCTGGCTTCTTTTACTTAACATGTTTTTAAGGTTCATCCTGTTGTAGCATGTATTGGTACCCCAATACTTTTTTGGCTAAATATTTCATTAGATGAATATACCACATTTTGGTTATCAGTTAATCACTGATAGAAATCTGAGTTGTTTCTACTCTTTGGCTATTATGAATAAAAGCAGCTATGAACATCCATGCACAAGTTTTTGTGAGGCATGCTTTAAATTCTCTTTGGTAGTGGAATTGCTGGGTTATATGGTAACTATGTCCAACTTTTTGAAGTGGGACCTGCTCCTTCAAGTGCGGGGCATGCATCTCTTTACATTCCCACCAGCAGTGGATGAGAGCTTCAGCCTCCACACATCTTCACCAACATTTGTTATTATTGGTTTTTATTAGAATTAGTGGGTCTATAAAGACCTATAAAGAACTTATCAAACTCAACACCCAAAGAACAAATAATCCAATCAAGAAATGGGCAGAGGACATGAACAGACATTTCTGCAAAGAAGACATCCAGATGGCCAACAGACACATGAAAAAGTGCTCCACATCACTCGGCATCAGGGAAATACAAATTAAAACCACAATGAGATATCACCTCACACCAGTCAGAA
>PISX010024277.1:0-28099 GCA_004024625.1 Mellivora capensis
TAAAATGGATTGCACAGAAATAAAAAGAAGTAGTCATCAGCAAACAGATGGCTCCTAATAGAGAATAAGGTTTGATTAGACAGTTAGCTGGAATGTAGATCAAATGCACCAGAATCAACTCTCAGAGAATCTCTCAGGCAAATCATGAGGGAAAACTTGAGTCTTCATAGGAGAAACCAGAATTCTGAGGAAGGAATTAGAAGACAGCTCTTCTGTAAGTATGGATGGAGACACTACACGACAGAAGTTAGTTTCTATGTAGATTTTGATGGTGGTTGTTGGGGAACAAACTGGACTTAAGGTGGACATATCAGTAGATGAAGGAAGAAACTGTATCAAGCAGTAAAGAGATAATGTACCCAAGTGGTACTTGAAGCAAACTCATCACGGAAGAGACAATGAAGAAATTCAGATCGTATTTATGAGCCCTTCAGGATATTTTTGCTTCTACCAAAGTTGCCACTCTGTCCAAATAATGTTAAATACAGACAATCAGATTAAAAGAACCGGACAGTCATCTAATCCAAATGTCGTTTTGTTCAAGAGGAGATTATTTTCCAGAGAGATTAATTTATATGTCTCAGGGTGGTCAGGGTGGAAGAAAGATAACCTGGTAGTTATCGAGTTCCCAGGCTTTGGGGGTCAGGCCAACGGAAGCTTAAACTCCAGGCGTTACTTTCTTTTTCATTCCATTAAATGTTCATAATTCAGTTTAATTTCACTTGTGAGTACTTTATACCAGGATACACACTGCATTTGCATAGTGCTCTGAATGTTTCAATGTATACTTACACACATTACCTTGCTTTTTCTTCAGGGGGAGCAGGCAACAAATGCCAAGATGGGGTGAGAGTTGTAGAAACTCAGGCATAGTAAAGTTAAATGATCTACAAGACAAGTTAGTGAAAGAGCTTGGCTTATATTCAGTGATATTCATGCTTTTGTCGCTAGGTCATGTTATGCCTGCCCATTGGTATAATTTGCCCGGGATTGCGGTTTCTACACAGAAGAGGAATTGTATTTACTTAATGTAATGAAAACACTGCACATTTGTAACAGTGCTGTTTTCTGTTATTTTTCATCACAACTGCTTTGTGTTTCAGCTACATTATGGGTTAAATAGACTCTTGAGGGCTAGCCTGGGAACCTAACCACCATTTATAACATTTATAACATTGTTTCTGTGGGAAATTGCTTTGTGAGTTCCAAAACAACTGATTTAAAAATTAACTTTGGGAATACAACTGGTTTCAAAGTAGAAGATTGTCTGTCAGATATTTCATGTAATTGGTTACTTAATTCATGCATCGAAGCAACAATAATGGACTGCCTACTATGTACCTACCAGCCATTGTGCTGGGGATGCAAAGATGAAGGAGGTCTTAGACCCTGAGGCACTCATATATAGCAGAGAAAAGCATCTTATTAAAATAAATAAATTATAAATAAATGCTAAAACAGCCATGAAAGAAAAAAAATGCTGCAGGAATATAGAGGACAGAGGAACTAAGCCTCCAAAGAACTGACTATGGAAATAACATTTGTATTGAGTTTTGACAAGTAAGTCCAAACCTACCAACTAAAGAAGGGTAAGAAGGACATCTCAGGTAGAAGTAGGGACAGATACAAAATACAGAGGGTCTCTACCTAATGATGGTTGCCCTTACCATTTTTCAACTTTATGATAGTGCAAAATCAATATCCGTTCAACAGTAACAATACTTCAGACTTTGAATTATTATTTTTTGCTGGGATAGTACCGTACAGGATGATACTCTATTACAATGCTGGGCAGCAGCAGGGAGTGGCCGCTTCCAGCAATCTCAGTCAGCCTTGCCATCGTAAGGGTCAACAACCAATACACAACAACCGATACATTCTGTACCCATACAGGCATTGTTTTTCACTTTATGAACAGTATTTAGTAAATTACATGAGATATTCAACAATTTTTATAAAATAGGCTTTGTGTTCAATGACTTGGCCTGACGGCAGGCTAATGTAAGTGTTGGGAGCAGGTGTAAGGTAGGTGAGGCTAAGCTATGAGGTTTGGTAGTTTAGGTATATTAAACTCATTAGGTGTATAAAATGTATTCAGTGAGGATGTAACTCCATTGGTAAGATGAGGAAGATCTGTACTCAGGTGTGAAAGGTTCTGGTGGGTCTGAAGGAAAAATGACAAGAGTACTGGGGGAGGGGATTGGGCTGTGAACTGTCAGATGTTTTTTAGTCATAAAAAAATTAATTGTTGGAGAAAGGACTGATAAAGAAAGAATCAAAATTAGCATAAAAGCAAAATCAGTCCATATGGGAGCATCTTAAATTAGCTAATCTTCTTAGATTTTCCAAAGGAAAGAGGATGACGAGATTGAGAAAATTATATAGACCTGTGCCCTGCATGAAAGATTGAAATTTCTGCTTTTCATGTCATTAGTATTGTTTTTCTCTCCTCATGTTGTATAATCAACCTTTACCAATCTTTTGTTGAACTATATTAAATCAGACTATAAAGCTTGCCTAATATTTAGTGTTTCAGAAAATATAGTAAAGGATTAGAATTTAAAATCTGGGGACGCCTGGGTGGCTCAGTTGGTTAAGCAGCTGCCTTCGGCTCAGGTCATGATCCCAGCACCCTGGGATCTAGTCCCACATTGGGCTCCTTGCTCGGCAGGGAGCCTGCTTCTCCCTCTGCCTCCATCTGCCAGTGTTCTTTCTCTCTCTCTCTCTGACAAATAAATAAAATCTTAAAAAAAAAAAAAAGAATTTAAAATCTGGCATATTTTAACCATATCCTTATGCTTATTTCTGTGAACCTAATACACTTATTAGCAAAAGTATAATCTTTCTGACTTTAAGAAACTGTCTCACTATAAATACCTGCTTCAGAAAAATTCAGAAAAGTTCATCTGACATGTCAGTCAGTATGTAGATCAATTTTAGTTATTAATCCATGTAGAACTAATAAAGTAAGTGGAGGAAACAAAGAGGAAAGAATGTTTCAGCTCAAGTACATTCTAAATTTACCACTAACTTTTTAATATTCAAGTACATAATCCATTTGCAGATGGCTGACTGAGGGTATTTAGGACTAAGTAAACTGTATTCCTTTCATGTGTAACACAAACAAAAGGATACAGTCCATTGATCCCCTGTAAACATTAGTTAAAAATAATCCTGACCCTTTGGTATAAATCTTATGCAATGTACACATTAGGACTAAAATATCTCATTTGGCCTCAGATGAGTTAAAAAGGGTTTTAAAAAGCCAAGAGTAGAATTTAGTATGTAGAATACCACAGCTGTAGTTGATGGTATTCTTTGTTCTATGCTTTTGATAACCAAAAATAAAACTCCCCCCCAACCCATCTTTCTTGGTATAGATTCCTCATAGCTTTGAGAAATTATCAGTTGTGTCTTTTATTTTTTTTAGAGAAAATATTAGCTTTCGTAGTTGAATTCTTAGCTCTTTTTCTTAACCCTAATAATTTATCTATGAAATTTGGTGGGAGAAATGATTGAGATTTAAGACTAGGGGGCTAAGAAAGAGTGTAAATTTGGAGCCAAAGAGGCCACAATTAATTGCTGGTTGTACCCTTCCCTCCAGCCCTTCTGTATCCTCCCAGGCCCTCCCAAAGCTCTATGTTCTTGCCTGTCTCTGGAATCCTTGTTGTGATTCACAAGTGGAACCTATCTTCTGGAAGAATACTGGAGCCCTAGCTTCATCTTATTCTGTTTGTGGTTGACAATATCACAGTCACAAAACTTTAGGTTTCCTTTTACTGACAAGGACACTGAGGCCCAGAGAGGCCAAAAGACAAACCCAAATGACTGTTAAGAGCAGACTCCTCCTATGTAAACCCTCCTACCCCATCACCAGCCTCCTATTCTTTGAGGCCTCTGAAAACGAAATCTGTGTATCTCCTGTGTTACACCACACAGCCTCGCCTTGACTTCATGGTTAGCAGGCCGTGTGTTGCTCTCTGGGAGTTATTTTGGTCTAATTTACCTGTCAAAGTATGAAACACTGATTATAATAAAGTCTCTCCTCTGACTCCAACTCTTTCTTTAATCATACAGCTTACACTCTATTGGGAGAGGCAGGCATTAAACAAATAATCAAACAAATATGTAATTATAACTTGTAAGTGCAATGAAGGAAAAGTAAAGGATGCAATTATGAAGTGTAACGGGGGACCTGATTTAAGTTTTAGAGGCAAGGCAGCAAGAGGAAAACTCCTATGAGGAAATAATATTTGAGACCAGAAAGATACCCCAAGAGTGAGCAAGACAGGTTTAGCAGGAGAACAGCATTCCAGGCAGACGGAACAGCATGAAGCCCACGGGTGGAAAACTCTTTTGTGTGGGATGTAGTGACCAAAGGTAGGTGTAACTTGACAGAGACTGGAGGGGTATGAAATTTTATTCCAAGAACTATGGGAAGCCACTAAAAAGATGTTAGGTGGGAGTGTGACCTGGCCAGATATGTGTCTCTCTGATGGTCTTTGTCACAGAACTCAATTTTCAAATAATGGGACACTTGGTATCCATCAGGTCATGATCTCAGGGTAGTGAGATCAAGCCCCACCATGGGCTCTGTGATCAGTGCAGAGTCTGGTTGAGATTCTTTCTTTCCCCACCCCTCCTCGCACACATGCACACTTTAATAAAATAAAATAAAAAATGAAAAGGATATGTCATTAGTCTAAACAATGAAGACAATCATCAGTGCAACTCCTTCTCTCTTACTTGTAAAAACAATCTGAAGCAGAAGCAGAAGCTCAGTTTTTAAACGGTATCATAGTACCATGTAATATATGGTATACTGGTATTATAATCTAACATGAGAACAAACTGCAGTGCTAAGTTAGGAAAAAGTAATAAAGTTTCTGCAAAATTCATGAAGCATGTGATATCTTCAAAATAATGAAAACAATACAGTATTTTTATAAAAAGACAAAGGAAATTGTTAAAAATTCTATAACAAATTTGAGATTTTCATCAGCAAAATCAAATTGAAATCACAATTTATATTGGAAATGGTATTTTCTAATCTGAATTTCAAATAACCTTTACAATCCTTATTCTAAAAGGCCTAAAATGAATTTTGAAGGAAATAGTATCTGAAATAAACTATGAAATGATTTAGTATATAATATTCTAAAGTCATCATAAAGAAAAAACCTTTGTAATATCCTGAAACATGATTTTTCAAGTAAGTGACCTTATTATTCTGATTTTGAACTATTCTTTCGGTGCTATTTATGAACCAAAGCTTCTAAATTCTCCACCTCTGATTTAACCTACGGTTATAGAGAAAGCCCAGGTATGAGATCCTATATCTTTGACTTTGAAATTAATATTAATAACCAATAATCAATCCCAGTAATACCAAGAAAAATAATTCTTAGAATGGATCTAATCAAGGTAAAATAATATAGAAGACTCCCCCAAAAATCAGAATTATGAACCCCGACATCCACAGAACACTGAAGATTTACTGGCTATAGAAATAAAAAATCTCTTCTCAGTTCAGTATTTATACTAAGAATAAGTATATATATGAGGTTGATAAACTTTGATTTTGGTCTACCTTAGTAGAAAGGAAGCTATGCCATTCATCATTGCCTAATTCTTAAAAGAAAATTGTAAAGGTCTACCAAAAAGGTAATAATTGCAAGAAAGCATGTTTTTAGTTTTTTAAGTTAAATTTGTGTCTAAGTTGGGTACTCTAACAACCTAAGGATAAAAGTAACTGAAAACATTATAAAATGGCTAATTTTAAAGCTTCTAAAATACTTAGTTGTTAAAATAAATAATGTTCTTGGGATGCCTACATTTCTGCTTAATAAGGTAAATTAACCTTAACATAGTTTCTTAGTGAACCTAAGACTTTAGGAAATACTTGCTTTGTTTCTGATCTTGGGAAAGTATTACTAAAAACGAAAACAGAATAAAAAAATGTTACAGTTCTAGAATGAAACAAAGTTGTTTAGTCATTTGAAACATCTGGTACTGAATGTGGATTTCTTAATTATTGAGAGGGCCCTGAAATATAAATATTCACAGGTTCAAAAGAGTGCTGCCAAATAGGTTATCAAGCAAAAAATACGCAACCACCTGGCGAACAAAATCCATCTGTCTGACTGAATTTAGTTGAAAATAATTTTTTAGACTTGTTAGTAAAACCCTCATGTAAAATTTATTTGATTGAATAATTTACTAAGAATATTTCCATAAGCATCATAAAGTGTTACAGTTGATAAAACTGAATATACTAATCATCTTTCTAACTTGGAACCACTGCCAGAGCTTCTAGTGAATATATTTTGTAGGTTACTGGTTAGGTTTCATCATGCTTGTGGTTTCAACGGGAAAAACAGGATTCCCATATGGATACTGTGGCCAGTCCCATAAATGCTCTCTTTATAGGAAAAAGGGTGAGGGCAAATATTCGTGGGCACAGCTGTTATTTACTTGAAGGCAAGCGTACCCGTCTCTCCCTCAGAGGGCGCCATGGTATTATCCTCCTCTTGCCCCACTACCAGACCTTGAGTGATGGCCACAGTCAGAAGCAGAGAAACCAAGAGAAAAACACTAATCTTATATTCTGCCTCCTGGAATTTACTTTTGCAAGTAAACTGTGTATTTGGGAAGAACCACTATTGCAATACATCCAGATGATTCCCATCCCCCCCCTCAAATATTCACCAGTTAAAAGGAGAATGTGTTAAGTGGGATGATAAAATGTTATAAAGCACAAAGCACAGTAAGTTACTAAACAAATATTAGTTCCATCAGGTGACTACTTGCTCCCCCTTCTAAGCCTCAGGAAACTGTATCCGTAAAGTTCCTAACAAAGAAGAGAAACTGGGTAAATCCTAATAAGTGAATGGTCACAATCCCACTGGATTCGCAATTCTGATACTAAAATGTGACTAACAGATGTACTTAAAAAGTGAGTATGAAACTTTGCCAGAATACGAGTATTCCGACAAAAAAGACATTAAGCAGAAGAATAAAATGACCCTTATCTAAAAAAGAATGACAATTCAGGCTGAATCAGGCAATTAAAAAGATATGCACTGGTACCCTTTCTTCTAATCTAACAGTATGAAAAGATGTCTCCTAAAAACATTGTTTGTTCCACCACCAAAAGCTCTCTATGTGGTTAACTTTAAAAGCAAAACAAAAATCAGAAAGATATACACCCTCATCTTTCACATAGAAGAAAACAACAGCTTACTAAATCCTACTGAAGAAGCCTGAAAGGTAAGGATCCAGTTCTCGTCTGTCATGCAAAGGAATTTCCATTTTAACCGTACCCAGTCCCATTCCCTGTTTTCTATTCAGATGAGATGGTTATTTGATCTTACGCTTTTAGGCGGAGATCAATCAAGATAATCTACCCAAAACCAAAAATTTCAGTTAAATTAATAATCACTTTTTAGGAACAGCCCAATGGATTTCACATCATCTGGACTGACTTTTGAACATTAAACACCAGATGGTCATTAATGGTACAATAGTAGAATATGAAACTTAGGGCAATCTGAAAACATGTCAGTTGACACGATTACCATCTGAGAACACGTGGAGTTATTTCTTAGAGACCATGCCATATTCCCTTATGTCACAAACCTGTTACCATGACAGGGAGGACAGACTCCTGCCGTACAGTGCTACGCATCTCATTACGGCAGGTTCATTCATATTTATAATACAATCTGTGATGTCGATGCCTTCACTTCAGATCTCACTGTTATTTCAAACAAATCCATAACTGAGCAAAAGGCAGGATGTTGACAGGAGTTAATGTGGGTTTTACGCTGTTTACAATTGCTTTCTAATCTACTAAATGGTTGTGAAAATTGATGCACTGTTAGGAGTGCTTTTATATACTAGTACAGATAAAGAGCTGTTAGGTTGCAGTAATCCCTGTGTAGCGCTAAATTGAATTTTCTACAGTGCTTTATATTTTCTCTGTTTGTATATGATGAGGCTCCTGATCTTGTGCAAACCATTAATAAAGAAACCAGAAACCAGACTCTCATTGTATTAATTGAGATGTATTTGCTTTTACTTCCTGAAAGAAAGTCAAAGTAAACTTGCAATTCTAGTCTAGTTACTTGCAAAATGAACTTTTAATCATATTTCAAATGAATTAAGGAATCGCACATTCCCAAGAGATTAGGATGATTTTATTCCAAACCACTGAATCATTGAACTTGACTAAAAACTTGACTGGCATGTGGTACATCGACAGGTGGATAACCTAATGATGGTTGAAGAAATTCAGACACATCAAAATGAAATAGTACTGCCTCCCCAAAGTGCTCCACATGCTGCCCGTAAGGTCGGAAAGAGGGCAGAAAGGTTTTCCAAAGAAGGAATTGAGGCTTGTATGTAGCAATCTCTCTAATATTTCACGTGTGTGTGTGTGTGTGTGTGTGTGTGTGTGAGAGAGAGAGAGAGAGAGAGAGAGAGGCCCACTGGTCATCATAGCTACCAGGAGACTGTACTCCTCTGGCTGTGACAGATGTAGGGTTGTAAACATGTGACAGATCTAAGAATCATTTCTCCGTTTAGTGAATGTGACTCCCCTTTGATAATTGGAACAACCTTGGATCAGGATGGAAAGCTGGGTTTTCAGGTCTACACAAGCTGTGAATAAAGACTACCTATCGACAAAAGCAAAGAACAAGTGTTCATGTTTAGAAACAACTTTGAATCATCCAACTGATTAACAGCTACTTGTTTATTGTGCTAATGGTTTTATATTTCCATGAAAGGGGTTAGAACTAGTGGATAATTACACTTTCATTCTGGGATGTTAATTGTGCTTGTAAACAATGGTTGCTTCTACATAAAATTTGGTTTAGAAGTAAATAATGGTCCTGGCCTTAAAAAAAAAAACAAACCACACAAAATAAAACGAGTATCTTAAATTATAATAGTTAAAGAAAGGAGAACTCTGTTATGTATTGACAAGAATTAAACTCTCAGGAAAGTCCAGTAAAATACATACATCCAAATGTGCATAAGCCAAAGAATGCCTCTTTTATGGCTTTTGAAAGAGGGGGCAGCATCTTTTCAAAGATCTGTCTTCTTGCTTTTTACACTTATCAGTACATTTCACGCTTTTATTATTTCTCTCCCTATGACAAGTTATTGCATTGACATTTATAAAGTGCATCGTTAAGAAAATTAAAGAACTGGTTGTCTGATGACAGTTTCACTCTGAGCTTAATGTGGGGTTTTAAAGTCTTTTCCAGTCTGCTATCTCTGATTCCCTGTGGTAAACGGTCTTCTCAAGGACTCAGAATAACTTAAAATATCTTTCTAATGAAGAAACACGAGACTCCTCTACTGCCTCAATACAACCAATAAAAGGAGGAAAAAGTAAAAGTGATGGGAAGCCTAGGACAACAGCTCCATCAGCAAGTCAGAACGTGAGGACGTAGCAGTTGATGACGTAACTTGAATAAGAACATAATATCTGACTAAATGAAAGAGAACAAAGCACCACCAAATATTCCTCTTATCTATCTTTTTAAAAATCTCTGTCCCACAAACATTGTGGTGCAAGTGGTCAAAAAACAAGGGTCGTTATATTCCTGCATGAAAAAGTGTTGTCATTGTAGATCTTGACAAAAGGAATAGTGCGATACGCCATATTCCTACTTTCCTAAAAGAAACAGAAAGTCAGCACTATTCTTATTTCCTTACGTCAGCTTGAAGTAATTTATTTCCTAAGAACAACACAAATAGTACATGGCAAGGATTAATTGGCCTAGGAGAATGGGGATGGCAGAGTGCAGTGGTCTCCAGCAGCTGCTCGCAAGTGTTCGCTGAGGGAAAATGAAACAAAATAATGATTCCTAAAGTTAAATTTATACAAATCTAAACTAACATTATGTTCTCTTTTGGGGGAGTGTTAAGAATCTTATTAAAAGTGAAACATAGAGGTTCCTGGCTGGCTCAGGGGTAGAATGTGAGACTCTTGATCTCAGGGTTGTGAGATCAAACCCCGCCCTGGGGGTAGAAATTACTTAAAGTTACTGAAAAAGTGAAATATAGGTATGGATACATATTTTTCTAATAAAAAAAGAAATATAGGTGACTGCAAAGCATCTCAAGCTCCTATCACAGGCCAAGCTCTGTTCTAGGAAGAGCAGAGAGGGAAACTGAGAAGACGTCTGCCCTTCCGGAGCCCGTGTTCTGGGGGTAAGGCAGGAGGAGGGTCCCAGAGACAGACACATACAAAACACGTCTGAAGGCGGTCAGCATGCAGAGAGACCCAGGCAGGACAGACGCTCGGAGGATCGGGCTCGCTATCTTATGAAGGATGGTCAGAAGAAAGCTCTCGGATAAAGTAAATGGAGCGGAGATCTGCAGGGACCCACGGGGTGAGCGTGCATATATCTTAAAAGTAAAAATGTTCCAGGCAGCAGGAACTGCGCACATAGACCGAATGTGTTCTGGGGACAGCAAGGCGACCAGACAGCTGCGAGGAAGCCAGGGCAGCAGTAGCTGAAGTGAGGCTGGAGACGCGAGGGGGACAGATGGTTTGGACTTGTACATCTCTTACCCCACCGAGGGTTCTGAGAAGTTACCTGATCTGACCTGCACTCAGGCAAGCCCACCCTGGGTGCTGTGCTCAAACAGACGGAAGGAGGACAGGAGAGAAGCTGGGAGGCCAGGGAAGAGACAACTCCAATAATCTGCATGAGAGATGGTGTGACTAGAGTTGTTCTCCTCCTTGAGAGCTGCCCAGATCGTGAGATGGTAATTCCACCACTACCATTTGAATACTGACTTCGTAATCTAATTCCCTGCATCCCAGTCTCTCCAGAAACATTTTTAGGCAGAGATGGTTCTTAATTCCAGGTTTTTATTAGAAAAAGTGCTTTCCGGCATTTGCCCTGTCTTACTCGGTAGCTGGACTTTCTCCAGGACTTCCTCACAGCTCGTGGACTGTGTACAGTTCAGCGTTGGGAAGCAGAGCCCACTGGGGAAGGACTGGCTGTTCGTGACCCTGCGCGGGCCGTTGGGGTGCATCTAGAATGATGGCCTCATTCATATTTTCTAATCTCTAAACTGGGTGGAAAGAGCTACTCCTTTCCTTCCACCTCCTTCCAGGCCTCTTAGCAGATACTTTGCTGGCCCAGAAGTCACACTCATCTACTTCTCTCTGCCCCTGTGATCCTCTTACTCCTCCACTGTCTCCCACTAGCAAGCCCAGATGTGAGTCTTTCCGCTGGAGGGTGTGGGGGGCTCCATGGCCTCAACCTGTGGCTTTTAGCTCCGAACCTTACCCCTCGATGCTAAATACTTTGAGTTACAGGTGTCTGTTCCTATCTACGTACAGAATGTTGCCTCCTCCGCCTCCCTCTTACAGTTCCTGATGTCTAAATGCAGACTTACTTTCTCCTGGTGGCGGCGGGGAGCCCGGCTCTTCTTCCTCATATTCCCTGTTTTGTTCAGTGGTGCCACGGTTTCCTACTTGACCCATTATTTCTGTCCCGAGGAAGGCTAAAGGGGAGGAAATAGCAATTCTCCTAACAGCGTATCTCTCTACAGTGTAACAGTGAAGCGCCTGCCCCCTTCCCTCTCATCCTGTGATCGCTTAGCCACAGAGCTTTGTAATAGTTGTCAAATATTTCTCTGGTGGAGAGAAAATTTCCCGTTTGGGAGAACCCTGGAAAAGAAGGATGTGTATGTACATGAGGGGTGTGTAACACAAGCACATACATGTTCGTTGCTTTGTCAGGCCTCAATAATATTTTTACTGACAAGTCCTCAAAGAATGTAATGATGAAGGGTATGGCAGACATGGGCTCACCAAATATTCCACAGGCCTTCCTACATTTCTGGGACGACTCTACAATGACGTTGGGCTGTGTGACTACCTCAGATCTCTTTGAAGGAGTTGAAGTGACACGTGTCACATCTGGGATAAGGCAATTAAGAGTCAGTGTCTTCTCCACCTTTCTTTCCCTTCAGAAGAAACCGAGGTCTCTCTGAGGATTTCCTTATGTGATAGAGGTAGGCTGCCCGGCGCACACTGCATCTCGTGGAGGAGAGAAAGCAACCTTTACTGTCCTGTGTTAGCGAGGTTCCAGGGCTTGTCTGCTATGACAGGATGTCTTTCTTACACTGACTAATAAAGACCATTTGGTCATCCTTGTGAAATCAACCTTAAATGTAAAATACAGTATTTTAGTATTCCTGTCTTTCTATAATTTATAAAAAATCTTCAATTCCATTAATAATCTCTTCTAGTACAATCTTTAGGATAATGAGTCCAAAAATATTTACTTTGTAAAGGAAGTTACTCAGATCAAGCTTCAAGGATACATATCTTTTATTATAGTATTGGGGGTTTGGTAAATAAGTCTCTGTTAACACAATATCAGTTTTCTCCAGGCCTGTTTAAGTAAATAAGTTAATTTACTTATTTCATATGTGTATGCATATATATGTCTATTTTATTGTGTTCTCTCTCAGCCTGTCTTCAAGTCCCCCCCAAAAAATTATGCATTTAAAAGTTGTTTTTATCCTTTTACTCATTTTAGTTTTTATTCATTCCATTTATCCATCTTGATGCATGCCAGACCTACAATTACTAAATATTTGAAATATAGATATAATAACATTGTCTGTGAATTTTTAAACATTTGATTGAAAGTAACCATTGGATGTTAGTTAGATGCCCCCACAGCTATCTATGAAATCCCTTTGTCCACCCTTCAGTCTGAATTAGGTGCTTCTCCAGAGTTGTCTAAAACATTTTTGGCAAGGGCCTGACAGCAGTTATCACATTATGACATAAATGCATTCTTATCTATCTCTTTTCCCAAATTGTAACCTATGTGAGGTCTGCTGCCAAATTTGTCTTAGTCTCTGTGTATCTCCAGTACTTAATTTAGGACCAAGTTTATAACTGAAGTTCAATAAATATTTGTTCATTTACTGAGTGAATGGGTTGAGGAAAATCACTTTGTAACTTTTTAGTGAATTTAAGACCACTACCTTTAAACCTGACTTCTTATTGTAGGGATTTTGAGTTTTTTCCCTGGGGAAATGGTTCATAATTTTAATTGAATTTTCAAAGGAACTGGCCAGGTACCTTTCAAAAAGGAAAAAAAAGCCACTGCTTCAAAGTCATATACAGGGATATATGTATACTGGATTTTGAATGACCAGCTATAGAATGTTGCATTTGCCTATTTCAACACTCAAATGCCCATCTGCACAGAGCTGCATGGTCTTTCCCAAGGACCCTTACCAATTTATTGATTTTGTACTAGAAAGTTCTGTGTTCTCTAAAACCTCTGATATTTCACTGAGTCCTCCTTTTCTCTAGATTACGTGTAGAAGTGTAAAGTAAGCTAATATCAATCCTTGAAGAAACTCAGTCCTCACACTCGTCAACCTTTTCTTCTTATCACTTTTTTTTCCTAAGACAGATCCTTTACCATAATTGTCTCATCCAACCTCAGAAAATGAAGATTCATATTTATTTTCCCAGATCGGCTATAGGAATTACATTTTTACATACTTCTGAGCAAAAGACCATATACAATAGCTAGGCATCCTCAGTTTTACAACCTTCATTTGTCAGATAAGGAAGTGTCTTATCTTTCTAACTAAATCTCTTCTTGATCCTAACATATAATATACTGTAGAGTGAGCCACTTACAATTAAAAAAAAAAAAAAAAAAAAAAAAAAAAAATCCACGCTTAACTCACTAATGGATTGTGGTTATTTTCAATCTTAAAAAAAAAAAAAAAACAACCCACATGTAACAAATTTGGAAATGAATAACTGTATTGATTTTCTTGCTAGATATATTCACAGTGTGGAAAAGGTGTTATTTAAAAAAAATGCTAACAGAGTTTGATCATATTCTAGGGACTAGGGGAAAAAGAAATGGATTTCAGAAAACCAACCTCAAAAAAACCCCCACATCTTCCCTTACTCTTCACACTACATATTTAGTGGTATACTTATAAATATATATATATATATATATATATATATATACACACTTTATATATATACATATATAGTGGTATACTTATATATATATATATACAGTTATAGGACTGTACTAGTCACTCTCAGGACACATTTTCTTTTTTTTTTTAACAACAGCAGAAAAACCAAAGCTAATTTCTTTTTAATTTTTTAATGTTTTTATTTTTCAAAGCTAATTTTTAAAACTTGAGTCCCCCCTTATTATAAAGTGAGTAAACAAAATATGGAAATATATGTATTCCTTACTTCTAGATAAACGTTAAGTCTATTGAGGCTTTATATGATCTGGCTCGCTGTGCTTCTCTGACATAATCTCCTTGTCTCCCAGTTAATCCCTCCATCATACACCAGGCTCCTTGATGTTTTTTAAAAAATCCCATCATACTCCTGCCTCAGGCCCTTGCCTTCAGTGTTCTACCCTCATCCATTTGCAGGGCTCACTTACTTCCCCACCTCCATTTCTATCCTCAAATATTGCCCTGTGAGGAGGCCCTCCCATGTCTTTAATTATTTATTTGAAGTTTATATTGAGAGAGAGAGAAAGAGAGTAGAACATGATTTGGGGGAAGAGCAGAGGGAAAAGCAGACTCCTAGTTGAGTAGGGAGCCCAAGTTGGGCTCGAACCCAGGACCCCAGGATTATAACCTGAGTAGAAGGCAGATGCTTAAATGACTTAGTCACCCAGACACCTCCCCCACCATGTCTTTATTTAAAACTATGTATCTCCCTGTGTCCTCCCCAATGTCAATATTTAATTCTCTATCCCCTTTCCTACCCACTGTTAAAAAAATATTTCTTTTCTTTCCTCTCTTCCTTCTGGGATTCTAATTATAAGGATGTAAATCTGAGCTGTCCAATATGGTAGCCATAGCTATATATGACTATGGGGCACTTGAAATGGAGAGTCTAAAACGAGATGCGGTGAAGTATAAAATATGTATCAATTTCAAAGACTTCGCATGAATAAAAACAAAGTAACTGATTAATACTTATGTGTTAATTATATGTTGAAATGATACTTGAATACATAAGGTTAAGTATATTAAAATTAATTTCAACTTTTCAAATTACATATGTGTCCTGCCATTACATGTCTATTGGACAGTGCTGTTAAGCCTTTTTGTGTCTCACATCTATTACACTTTTTTCTGTGTTTCCTATTTTTCCTTTCTATGCTTCTGATTGGGTATTTTCCAGCTGTCTTCTAGCTCACCAATTTTGTTTACTGTTTGTCTAAATTGACCTTTATTCATCATTTTACCCATCTACTTAATTTCAGATCTTGTATCTTTCAATTCTAGAATTTCCATTTTATTCTTAATTTTGAGATTCTAATTCTTCAATAAAACACTCCATCCTCTCATCTATTTTATTTTCTTAAATATTTTAATCTCAATTAAAGTCCTTGTCTAGTAACTTTAATGTCAGAATTCTCTGCATATTATTAATGTGTGTGTGTGTGTGTGTGTGTGTGTGTGTGTGTGTGTGTTCATATGTCCTATCTCTTGACATCCCTAGGAATGTTTTATTAGAAGTCTGGATATTATCTACATATTAAAAAATAAAGATCAAAACAAGGCACAGGATGCCTCAAATGACACTGGTCCTTTACCCAGGGTTCATACTTTCCTCTTCTAGGAGGAGGGAAAGATTACTTTAATCCAGTCAGGGACTGAACTGACTCTAGATAAAGTAGCAGATTAAGTAAGAGTCCATTGTGATTTGCCCCAGTTCCTACCTCCCGGGATACAGTCCTCTAGAGCTTTATGCGATTTCCTGGCAGGAACGTCAGGAAACGTCAACAAAACATTTTCTGCTTACTTTTAATCTTGTGCAACTCCTCACTGTCCTGGACTTCAGAATACAGTAAACATCATGAGGGGGAACAGACTCTTTGCTGAGGCCCTTCCAGCCTTTCTTTCTGCCAGTTCAGCTGCATACAACTGCCAAAACTTGGCTAGTTCCACTGCTCTGAAGTTGATAACCCACTTCCGAGGTCAAGGCGCGACTCCCAGTCTCTAGCCTTAGCAGCTACAGACATCACCTCACAGGGGCAGGTATCCAGGCCTCGGCTGCAGCTATAAGAGATACGTAGACTCCTCTCTGCAATGGTAGTTGCTCTGGTCCTCGATGCTTCTATTATCCAGGTGGGCTAATGACTGGCTACCAGCTCCACCACCATCCCGAAGCAGGTATTTTCTTGTTTATTTTTCCATAGCCTACTTCATCATCTAACACAGTATGTATTTTATTTATTTAGTTTATCATGTTCTTTCTTTAGAATTTATTCTCCGGGAGGGCTGGGGGTTTATGTCTCCTTTTCACATCTGTATCCTCAGTTCTCCAAAAATGTGAAAAGATTGGAAGAATGAATTTATGACCACCGCATTGCTAAAATCAAGAAAAACCTAAATAAACATGATTCTTAAGATGAACTGATTTGTCTTCCCAAGAAATAGATATTTATTCTGCCATCGTTTCCTGCGCTCTTACTATGTGCCAAACAGTATATTAAAGGTTGGGCATTCAGAAGTGAATACAGCATATTCCCTCTCCCAAGAAACAGATGAGCAAAAAAAGAGATTAAAAAAAAAAAAATCCCCAAATCCAAAATGTACTTTCTTGACTCATGGCAAGAGAGCAACGATGGAGTTTTAAACATTTGAGCACCCTGATTAACAAGAAACCCCTTCAAAAGTTTCTGGGGGAAGTCACACTCTTATTCCCTTGATGCCCCTCTCCCGGTTCAGAACAATCTGCCAATTTTTCTATAATTGCCCTCAGGGCCTACAGCATCTTTGTTTTCAATGGTAGCAGAAAATTTTCCCCTTGAGGGTAGATTTAACCTTAGAAAAAAAATTAGAAGCCCTTTGAAGTTTTGATTAAAACAACAACAACAACAAAACTCATAAAATCATTTCTGATCAATGAGGGAAGACTATGAAGGAAACAGGCCTTTTCTTGTGTGGCTTGTAAACTGACTCTGAAGGTAATTTCAAGAAACTGGAACGTTTATGAGAGTCAAAATATTGTTGAAATAAGTATTTTAGTATTTTGTTTCATTATCGTAGTCTATGGTTAAACACACAGTTTAAAAGATGCAATGCTAGTGAAAAGTGAGAAATAAAGAATACATGGAGGAACAACTCATATATTAAGAATACAGAAGTATATTCAGAATGGTAAAAGGAATTTCTTAACGGTACAAGAAGTTTCTAGATTTCACAAAGCCTGTATTTCACAGCTGAGGCGGCAACACTTTACTGTGCTAATCTTAGTAAGGAGGTCTTTAACAATTCTATTTTGTGTTTCCTCATACTGAGCTATGCCCATAATGCTTCAGTTTTCCTCATATGTTGTTGTTACCCACTTAAGACACATGCACATACGTATTTTTTTTACATCTTCCGATTCTGAATCACCCACAAATTAATAATGTGTCTAACAAGAGACAGCAGTAAAGAAAGAAAGTCAACTTTTCCCATCTTCAGGTAAGAAGTTACTAGGTCAAATAGGGGAGAAGAAAGAAAAGAGAAACATTAAGAACCTGAATAAAATACGATCTATGAAACCAAATGTTTGTTGTGAATAATGGTGATTAAGTTAGTTCATTATATTTTCTTCATATACCTTCCAAAATGCTGTGACATTTTTATTCACCAACTATTAAAAAAAGTCCATAAGCACTAGTCCATAATCACTAAGCCATTACTCTAAGAGACTACTTCTTTTGTTATCTAGATTCCTGAACAAAATAAGCCTCAACTATGAGAGATCTGCTACAAATAACAAGAAATAAAGTAGCTAGGAGAGTTTACCTTTTTTCCTTTTCCTTTTTCTCTCCTGTTAGTCATTCTCAGATTATTATTGATAATTTAGATTTGCTATATTAGCATTTTTGGACAATAGAGTTAAATTGATTTCCTCACATTGAAACAGCCAACAAAAATATGTTAATATTTCATATTACCAGCATATTTTCCATGGGAATATTTGATTGAGTAGAATTGACACATACATATAAATCCAAGGAAGTAATTATGATTATATTATTAGCAGTTATTGTGGCAATAATTTCAGAAAATGGTTATATCCATCTGCCTGAGAAAACAGACTTTAACACAAAATGAAGTCATATTCATTCCATGAAAGAAGTGATTAGAACCTAGTAGTAAAGCCAGCTAAATGTGTTTCTAGCAAGCTCCAAGTTTAAGTTTTAATGCATTTTTAAATGTTTCTGGTCTCAAAACATTGAACAGCTGACAATTTCCCCCAAGAGAACAATACCTTGAGGAGAATAGCAATTAGAATATGGATTGACCAGCAATCAGTAATCATTACTTGGTACATTAAATGCACTACGCTGGCACCTGGTTAAGTAATTTAGAAACTGGTTAAATATCTGGAAAACAGGGCTTTCTCAAGTTAAATGTGAAAGCTCCAAGAAATAAAATGGACTTTCTCACAGTTACAACATATCAGGAAGAAAACTGCCGAATAAGGTTTTAGAAAGTTAAAATTGGGTGAACATATTAAAGGCAATTGGAATCAAAGGGACTGAAGTAGAAAATCTGGTATTTCCGGAAAGTTTAAATTCCCCCAAGTTTCTAACCCAGAAGAGCTGATGATACATCTCATAGCAAGGTTTAATATGTCTGTGAAGATGGCTTAAATAAACTACCACTTGGAAAAGCGTTTTTAGAAAATTCTTCACCTAGAGGATAAGAAATGAAAATTAGTTACTCCACCAGGGAGGCAAGCCCTTCCACAAACCCTCTTCACCGGTGACATTTTTCCACCTGCTTCACTGTGGCCCACATACCCTACCTTCCCTCCCATTCCTACTCA
Source organism: Mellivora capensis (assembly GCA_004024625.1). Classification (NCBI taxonomy): domain Eukaryota; kingdom Metazoa; phylum Chordata; class Mammalia; order Carnivora; family Mustelidae; genus Mellivora; species Mellivora capensis. Next base: position 18,890 of record PISX010024277.1, read on the forward strand.
TGGACTGCATAGACTTGCGGGTCAACCTCTCCACTTGCATCCAGACCTCAATCTCTCATCTGAGGACAAAGCTCCAGCAATCCGCTCTTCTTTTTCTAATGTCATCAATTTCTCCTCATGTCACTGGTCTTTAGCAAACCAACATACTATTCCTCCTACTGATCCATTTCTCTCTCTCGGTTTATAGCAAACTGCCTTCCAAGAATTACCTAGAACCTCAGTTTCTAATTTCTCTTGTGCCCTCTTGAACGCATTTTAGTCAGTAGGTGTCCTACCCACTGCACCCTAACCAGCCTCCTCAGTCACGTGCCTCCTGGTTCATAAATCCAATGGTGGTTTCTCAGTTCTCAGCTCCCTTGACGGCTCAGCAGTATTGGGCACAGCTTTCCCTCTCTCCCTCCTGGAATGTCCTTCCCTTTAGCTTCCAGGATGTCAGCCTTGCTTGCTTTTCCTTCTCAGTGTTCTGATGTGTCGTCCTCACCATCCCGAGCCCTACATGTTAGGGAGTCTCAGCGCTCAGTCCTTGGAAATTATCTCCTTTCTATCCACACTTACTTCCAAAGTAATCTACTGTACCCATTTGTCTACTGAGAATTCCCAAATTTTTATCTCCATAGCTCTGACCTGTTTTTCTGCAACACATTTTCTGAATATTTTAAGTAAGATACGTTGTTTTTATAATTGTCTCACCCCTTCAAAAAAACAAAATAAAATGCTGCTTTTCCTTCTGGATTAAAAAAAAATAATAATAACAGGGGCGCCTGAGTGGCTCAGTGGGTTAAGCCTCTGCCTTCAGCTCAGGTCATTATCCCAGGGTCCTGGGATCGAGCCCCGCATCGGGCTCTCTGCTCAGCAGGGAGCCTGCTTCCCCCTCTGGCTCTGCCTGCCTCTCTGCCTACTTGTGATCTCTCTCTCAAATAAATAAATAAAATCTTTAAAAACAAGACAAAACCCAAAATACAACTCTATTTGTTGTGGATAATCAAAACTAATTTAAAAGTGAATTTATTTAAAAAAAATCATTACTGACAAAGATTTTTCTTAATTGCTAGGTATGAGAGAGAAAATGAATAAGGAAACTTAAAAATCATCTGTTTTTCCATAACCTAGAGATAACTATATTCAGACACACAGAAACTCAGTAGAATCTATGAAAAAATGCAGAAGATCTATAGCCATTTGAAATGAAATAGTACCTAATTAAAATTTTTAAATGGGCACAATCCTTGTACTCTTTCATATTCTTAATGAGTAACTTTTATTTCTGAATGAGCCTGTAATTTTATAGAATTATTAATTTAACATGGTTTACTTGTATTAAGTTGGTCTTTCTGAATAACAGAATGAGGACACCTAAGGTAGAAAAGTTGTGCTTTAAAAAAAAATACCATGCAAACATCTTACTATTACAGACTACTATTATAGACTTCAAGGAAAAAACCCAAACTTCATTATTGTTATTTTAAATGTATTCTCTGCCTTTAATCTATAACATGATAACCCAAACCCTAATTTGAAAAAGGCATGCAGTTAAAAATATGGGAGGAGATTAGGGGCATATTAATAGATGAGATTCAACTCTCAAAGTATAGGATCCAACTTCCATTGAATTTGAACTCAGTCCTTACTAATCCAATTATCACTGAACAATCAAGGAAGAGGGAATAATAAAGAACTTGCTCAATCAACAGTGTAGTTAAAAACATGAAGTGTGGATGCTGGCTCCGTCTCTCCCAAGGCACGTGAGCTTGGGAAAGTCTACGTTTTAGTTTCTTTATTTTTAAAATGAAGATAATACTGGTTTCCATCTCATGACTGTTATGGTTACTAAGAATATGTAAATATCTTAACACAGTGACTGGTCTATAAACTAAAGGCTTATTAACAAGTGTTAGGATTAACATCCCTATATTTACTTTCTTAAACATGTTTACTGCATGTTGTTTATTTCTGAGAAGTTTTTCTCACTAAAGCTGTTCAAATGAACAAGTATTGAAAATAATTAAAACAAAGAGAATATTCACACTGTGATCTGAATTCTGCCTGCAAGTTTTTATACAAAACAGTTTATTACAGAGAACAAAGCTATACTTTGAAATCAGTTTGTTCTGTCAAAAAGACAGAAAAGCGCAAAGGACGTAATTGAATGAGTATAATGCACTCTGGCCAAGAAGCGAGGCTTTAACTTGCTCTTTAAAGTACATGCAAGTGAGCATTGTTCTTTCCATTTTAATACAGACTTTCCACCCCTAAATTGACTTTCTGAAATAGTTAGATAATTGTTGTACACTTTTAAGTCACTTTGTCAGTGTTCTTGAACTGTGAAAGTAATTCAGCGTTGAACTCATAAAATACACTCTCCAAGGTCCAAGTTTAAGTGAGCATAGTGATTTGTTTCCTAACAATAGAGCCCAACTAAATTTAAAAACTCCTTTGTACTGGACAGTCCTTGAAGCTTTGAGTGCCTTTCTTACCCATAGCCCTTCTGAGCCAAGGGCAGTTTTTTTGTGTGTATAATCTACTGTCACCACCCCCACAAGTATCATGATCACAAGCTCCCATTACCTCCATGCCTACCACACTATTCCCCTTGCCTCAGTGATTCCCTCGTTGGCTATCACTCCTGCTACCACCACCCCTAATGCCAGATAAGAATACACTAGACCCGTTACTTGTACTACTCCCTCTAATCCTTAGAACAAGCCAAGATATGTTGTATCTCTTTTACGGATGAGAAAATCAAGGCATAGAGAACTTAATAATTCTTGGCTCATGTTCATATATTTGATGAACAGAAAAGCCAGAAGTTAGATCAAAGTTTTAGTAACTACAAGGTATGTGTTCTTCCCATGACCTAGTGTTACTTAGACAGAGTTAATGCTAAAAACAATCTATGGCACGAATGGAAAAAAAAAAAAAAAGGTGCCATGCTTTCAGTTCTGAAGCAGTGGTGATAGCTTCGGGCAGCGGGTAGGAGATGATGCCCTACAGGACAGTCTGTACTTCATATTCTCTAACTCACCCTGTCAACTCGCCTTGGGGGACAATGAAACACATAGAGGGGCTCAAAAAGTATAGGGACATTAAAATCAAGAAACAGAGAGAAGGCAGTGAGTTAGAGCCATAAAGTCAAGAAAACCAGGGTCAACATATGCCAGAAAGGTATAAACATTACATCTAACGGCAATGACAAGAGAAGCAGAGGCAGAGACATGGAGAGGGTGTATCATCAGGACAGCACAGCATCCTTGAGGCAATGGCAATACCCTGAACAGCACTTTAGTTCTCCAAGTGGTTGACTGGGTGGCTCCCGACATACTCTTTTCAAATGTTTTTGGGATCCTCTTTCTCTAACTAAGCCTTGATCCTTTCCTTAGGAAACAATAGTCTTATCGATCTGCTCAAGTCAGTAACTCACTAGTCCCATGTTTATTTTGCACATACAACCCCTTACCATGTTGAGTATTTTCTGTCTACCCTCTAGATCTATTTTTTAAATAAAAATTCTAGTCCAAGGGGCACATGGGTGGCTCAGTCAGACGCTAAGCGTCGGACTCTTAATTTTGGCTCAGGTCATGATCCCAGGGTTGTGGGATCAAGGCCCACGTGGGACTCAGCACTCAGTGGGGAGTCTGCTTGAGATTCTTTCTCTTCTTCCCCCCTGTCCCTCCCACCCTTAATAATAAATAAATAAATCTTAAAAAGAAAATTGTAGTCCAAGCCACCACGATCTCTTATCCAGATCACTGGTTTCCTCCTTAGTGTCCTCCAGCCAACCTACCCCTGCCTCTCCCAGACCCTATGCCACACACCCACCTTCTGCACGCAGACACATTCAGTTCTTATTTAATACATCATCTCTTTGGGAAAGCTCAAAGTCTTCCTGGTATTCGGTCTTTTGTCACCCTCTTCTTTCTTCCCACTTATCACCCCTGAAATTACTTGTTCATTCTAATAAGTCTTTCTTTCTAGACTACAGGCTCCTTGAAGTCAACACTGTGTTTGGTTTAATCCTGGACTCCAAGTATAGTATGTGACCCACAAGAAGTGCATAAAAAGTATTTGCTCAATAAATCCTATTTATTTCTGTAATACACCATTTGTAGTGACTTGAAGATCTATTTTTTAAATAAAAAAAGAACCTCAATATCTGATCTAAAATGTGTTTATGAATAGTTCACAATTAATAGAACTAGAATACAATCTACTTCCATTGAGGACTGCCATAATGCATGCACTGTGTAGGGTGGTCTGGGATGGGGAAGGGGTTGGGGGGGGCAATATCCAAAGGGAAACCCCCAACAATTTTTAAACAATGGAATGATGTGATTCAATCTCTGTCTTGGGTAGAAAACTATAGTGGCACTCATTGGATTCAAGTGCGTTAAGACTCAAGGGAGGAAGAGTAGTTGGCAGGGTTGTTAGAATACTCCAGGTAAGAGGCTTTTTGGATTGAAGAGTTATCCTAGTTCTGGCCACTAACACTTACAAAGTCTGTTAAAGGACTTCTGAGAAAGATTTGCCTTCCTAAAAACACAAATTCAAGAGAAGAGAACCCTTCCCCAGAGTCTGTGTCTCTGTACATGGCTGACTGTGGATGAGGCCAATTATCTTGCAAGCATGAGTCTATGAGCCCAAGGACAAGAGCCATGGGGAGCAAAGAGGAAGGTTAAATTAAAAAGAATCCAAAATTTTGATAATGCCGTCATTATCAAATCATATGAACCCTCAATGAAATGTAAAAACAAGTTTTACTTAAATTTCAAAATCTCAAATCTCTGTTTATATGTTTACTTTTTTCCTTCTCCCTCTTCCTCTAACAAAATGCTACATCCTCAACTTTACCTTCGGAGTGCTCCCTCCACCCCTCCTGTCTCCATCAGTGAGGATGCTCTAACTTCAAGAGACAGATTGTGATTAAAGTTCCTTAAATAAGAGGAGTATTTATTATCTCATTCATTAAGAAATCTAAGCTTTTTTGTCTTCTAAGAGGCTGACTGTGGTGCTCAAGGAGCTGGCTAGGTGTATGGAGCGTATGCAATTCCATTTGCTAGCAAGTAACATACAGCTCATTTTATAAGAAAAATGCTTTTGGTGAGTAGACATTTGTTACCATTTATTACAGAACCATCTATTATCTAGATGTTAATGAGGGCACATCATTGTCTCTGCCCTCGAAGAATTATTCAAAATTCACCTCAAGAAGTCACAAATTACCTCCTTAGCCAAGTTCCCGGCACATGGTAGGTAATCAAATATTTGTTTAATGCATCTGTTCTGTGGCATTATGTTTTTGAGGTTTCTAAAGAAACCTTGTGAAGGCAAGATATTTTGGATATGGCACCTGATTAGAGGAGGGTATGAGAAAAGAAATCTTTAGCAAGTCCTGATTTGGAGTTTTGGAAGGTCTTTCATATAAACTCAGTCATTCATACAAATTTCAATTTCTTCATACATTCCTGCCCAGGAACAATGCTGTCTGTGCTATCTCACAACTGGTAAAGGAGGTCACCCCAACATTGTACGATACTGTTAGAATGTTCTTTAGAGTGAGGCACAGTCTGTTCCCCAGTTAACAGAGACGAAATTCCCAGTTTGTCCCAGTTATAGCACTTTTGGGAAGTAGAGGTGATTTAATGAAATTAATAGTGATCCAGTGACACAAGGTCAGGTGTGACTTTGAACAAACCCTAAAAGTTCTCTGAGACTCATATTCTCTTTCTTGAAGATGACGATGAAATCCTCACCTGCTGCATTTATTGCGAGAAGTAAATAAGGTATTTAAGTAGAAGCACACAGCACCTGCTCACACAAAAACATTTTTCAGGGTGTGCAAGAATATAATGATATCACCGAGCACTTGGTAAAGACTACTCTTTGCAAAAGAGTAAGTTTAAAAAAAAATTTTTTTAAGTGGACCAGCCATATGACTGTCAATTATAATGAAAATCTAAATGCACAAATGTCATTTAACAGATACCCCCAGTTATATACTATAAGAATATGGTTACGGACATATTAATATTGTGATGAAGTTTTTATATTAAAATGAATAGTCATAATTCTGTCTTTCTTATATTCACAGGAATAATGCTGGGCTCGGGCATATAAGAAATGTTAATTCAAAGGAAATGATAATGAAGTTGATGTCGACAACAAAAATACAAGTGTCCCTCCCTCTCCTGGGGATGTGCCCGGTACCGGGTGACACCCTAAACCCTTCACATCTGAATAGCTTCCAGTGTGTGTAAAAGTCGTTTGAAGTAGATATTAGAGTCATTATCTCCATCTTACAAATATGAAACTGAACTTAAGCTAGCTTAAATAACTCAAAAAAGGTCACACTATAAGTGATGGAAGCTGGATTTGAAACCTGCTCTTTGATTTTATGCTCCCTCTATTAGGTTCCTTAACACATAAAATGAGTGGGTCTGACAGAATTATTATAAAATATATTCAGTCCATGATTTCTGTTTTAAATGAGATGAACTATCTACCAACTGGGGAATACTTGACTGCTTCACAATGCACATCATACGCCAGCATTCCTTCACGGCGACCATCACTACAGCGACAGGCAAGTCTATTGAAAAATAAAAGGTAATGATAATAAAAAAATTGTCATTTAATTTTTTATCTTTAAAATTTTCTGCACTGTGGTAACGATCACAAGATACAGCAGAAACACAGGGCAGTGGGCATCAAGCATGCACATATTATCTGTAAAACATATCAAAGATCTCTGATAGAATACTCCAGGAGAGCTGGTATTTGAAATAGGAATCAAAATAGAAGACTAATGAGGGCAACTAGAATTTTAAGAGAAGTAAGTTTATTATGATCTTATAACTACTCTGAGTTTATGAAACGGTTGAAAAACCTTATCATTAAAATGTTAATAATTTTTAACATATTGGTACAACTTCTAAATTTTCAATTTTTAATCTAGATGCATTGATTTAAGCCGTAAATACTTGAAGTATTTTTAAGAATTTTCTCAGGGGCTTAGTTAAGAGTCCGAACAGAGGATAGCCATCTGTCAGCCAGTCGCCTTCAGTGCCAAACAGTGATCCACAGTGGCATAAACTTGTGGTCTCTATTGTTTTGTCTAGTTACAAGTCCTGCATTAATTTGTCACCCAAAGGCCCACTCGTTCTGGTCCAAACAAGGCCAAGTGTCTACAGTCTGATCAGTCATTCAGACTCTTGGGGAGAAATCTTACTTTCTAGCAATGTGCCTATCATTAGGTTTTAACTGGATATTATGCAGTAAGAATATATCTACAGAACTAAAAAAAAAAAAAAAACCAAAAAACAAAACAAAAATCCATGATTATGTTTTCAGTTACCATCCAAGAAAAACACTGGTGACTTTCCCACACAGCCACAACCCAACCCCAACACTGCCACCGTTGATATGGTAGCAACGGAGAGAATTATAGGTATAGGAGGATAAATCTTCCAAAGCACTAGCTTTGGAGCTCCAAATCAAAAAGAGAGAGTTATTAAAATGGACAATCTTATATGTCACTACTGAACTTTTTATCTCTAATCATCTCTACACAGATCACTAAACACACAACATGAAATTTTAACATTAGAAAGAAAGAAAAATCAATGGTTACTGAACTAGTCTATACCAGACGCTAGCCAGGTCCTTTTAGATGTCAATTCATCTTCAAACTCATAACAACCATTCAGGGTTGGAACTATTATTACAGTTTTACAGTGAGGAAATGGGCTTAAAGGCCAAGGTCATGCTGTTGGCCACCTTCCTGATACCACGCTGCGTGCGGTGAGGAAAAATCCCACACTTCGCTTTCCTCTGTTTAAAAAGAGTATCACAGAACAAAAACAACTCTAATAAGACCCTAAACCTTTAAAGAAGGTACTATGATAATGTTCTTGTAATTAACAAAGCTAAATTCCTCTTGTTCTGAAATCTATTTGAATAACTAAAAAAAATAAAAAATCAAATCCATTTAGCAGTTGACAACCCATTCAAATTTTCAGAAATAGTGACAGTGTTTTATTCAAGGAAAAGCATTAGAAATTATAAACACCAAAGTGGCCTAAATAAAACAGACTACCTAATCCTATTCATAACTACTGAATGTTAAATGCTTAATAAATTAGCTTAATGTGATGTCCCTGTTAGGATGACACTAGGCAGAAAGGAGATCACCATAAGCAAGCTTGCAAAGTCAAACGGTAATGTCTTCTAAAAATGAACATATATTAATGCCATACAGTACGTATAATTGAGACATTTTTGGTAGGGACATGTCAAGAAAGGCAGAAACAAGTAATATTATTTTTATAAAGTAACTGTTATTTGCTAAATCCTTTTGGTAGGCTATATTCCAAAAAAGTAACACTTTGAGCTGGTTTTCAATTATCAAAAAGATTGGGGAGGAAATGAAACCATTATCTTGAAAAGATATCTACACTCCCATGTTCGCTGTGGCATTACTCACAATAAACAAGGAATGGAAACAATGGAAGTGTCCATCAGTGAAAGAATGGATCAATAAGTGTGATATATAGTGAATAATAGTCCTTTTTACATGCAGGTATGTATACACATACATATATTCCATTTTGTAATATATGCACACACACCACAGAATGGACTATTAATCAGCCTTAAAAAAAACTAAGGGAATCCTGTCATTTGCAACAACATGGGTGAACACCTGGAGGGCATTATGCTAAATGAAATAAGCCAGACAGAAAAAGACAAAATACTGAATGATCTCACTTATGTGTGGAATCGAAAAGACCATCAAACTCCTAGAAACAAAGAGTAGAAAAGGGGTTGCCAGGCGTTGGAGAATGGGGAGAAAACAGGGAGCAACTGGTAAAGGGGTACAAACTTTGTGATAGAAGGAATAAGGCCCGAGAATCTAATATATAATGTGGTGATTAAAATTGATGTCACTCACATGAAAAAGTGCTCCACATCACTCGGCATCAGGGAAATACAAATTAAAACCACAATGAGTTATCACTTCACACCAGTCAGAATGGCTAAAATTAACAAGTCAGGAAATGACAGATGCTGGCGAGGGTGTGGAGAAAGGGGAACCCTCCTACACTGTTGGTGGGAATGCAAGCTGGTGCAACCGCTCTGGAAAACAGCGTGGAGGTTCCTCAAAAAGTTGAAAATAGAACTACCCTATGACCCAGCAATTGCACTACTGGGTATTTA